>NXFB01000835.1:13871-26580 GCA_002525835.2 Ipomoea batatas
ATGATAGGATCCAATAATGTAAAAAATTATAAGTATGACATTTGAACATATTTGAGCATATAAGTATGACATTTGCATGTTGCTCCGACTCGAGCCGATCTGTCTCATGAATAAGGATCCGTGAGACGGTCTCATACAAATATGAACCTAAAAAGTATAGCTTTTTAAAGCTTACATACAAATTACAAAAAATAAAATAAAAAAATTACAAATTTACCAGAGAATTTCAATAATAAAAAACAGATATAAAAAACAACTTACCGAAGAGAAATCTTTAGTAATGGAGTACTGGTAAAGATTCTTACAGAGAAAGAAGATTGACAGATTGAGTTCTTATAACAGAGAAAATTTAGATTTTGATTAATATATATTCTTACAAGATGTTGCAATTGTCTCTAATAGTGACTAAGGTTGTAATTAAAATTAGGAGTTAAGGGGTTTAAATAGATTTAGGACTTTACATAAATATTGGAAATTAGATGACTTTTTTTTTTTTAATACTTAGATGACTTTTGTTAATTAAAATTAAAAAATTCTTAATTATAAATATAATAAATTAGAAAGTCTATAACTATGTTTTTTTTTTGGATACCATAAATTCATAATTTGCAATAATTAACGATTTCTTTTTATAACCGTTAAATATTATTCTATTTTTTTTTATTAAAAATCTAATAATAGAGTAATTTTATAATAAGTTATCATACGAAGAACACGCTGATTAGTGATTACGCTAGAGATCAAATATTAATATAAATTAGATTGAGACGTGAGTGTGATTAGTATATATATATATATATATAATGTATCTAATAAAAATGTTTGAGAAATTAGATAGATAATAATTAAGTAATAAATATGTTTAGGAAAGTAGATATATTTTGGTAATAAGAAATAAAGAATTTCCTAATAAAATAAATGAGCAAATACCAATTTTGGTCCCACGACTATTAGCAAAATGACAATTTTGGTCCACATGTTTCATTTCTACAAATTTTGGTCCCACGATTATTGTTTTAGTACCAATTTTCATTCACGACTATTGTTTTAGTGCCAAAATTTATCACGCCGGTCACTCATCCGTTTAAAACGTGCAAAAATCTAAAATTGTTAAACGTATTTTCATCATTTTCAACTTAATATCTTAATTTGAGTATGAATAAATGGATTTAAGTCCTAAAATCGATCAAAATTCGCAGTTTTCCTCCTCATTTTACCTTAATTTGAGGAGGAGAATTGTGAATTGTGATCGATCTTAGGGCTTAAATCTCTTTATTCATGCTCAAATTGGGATATTGAGTTGAAAAGGACGAAAATACCTTCAACAATTTTATATTTCGGCACGTTTTAAACAGATAGGTGACTGACGCGATGAATTTTGGCACTAAAACAGTAGTCGTGGGACCAAAATTGGTACTAAACAATAGTCGTGGGACCAAAATTGGTTGAAATGAAACATGTGCACTAAATTTGTCATTTTGCTAATAGTCGTGGGACCAAAATTGGTATTTGCTCAAAAATAAAGTCTTTAAGTATTTTGCAAAAAAAGGACCAGTTCAATATTGATCTTTTTTTTTCTTTTTTTTTTTTATGATGTGGCATCGTTTTCTTCACCGCCGGTGTATAGCATCTATACATCGGCGGTGCATCAAATATTAATCCAAAAGAAAAAAGAAAAAAAAAGGTTACTTTCAAAATTGGTAATCAATCAAAACATTAGAGAGTTGAGTCTCGAGGGGTAACCCTAATCAATAAGTTGGTCAAGTTGTCGAGTTGATAACCAAAATTTATAAATTCGAATCCAAACGAGAGTGGCCTATTGACTTTTTTTTTTTTTTTTTGGCTTGTTAAAAGTTTGAAAAGTAAAATTAAAAAAATGGGTTGTTTCATTAATGCACCATAAACCAACCCTTAATGCACCACAGATCAACCCTTCGTGCAGCACTCAACGGGGTGTCAAACCCAGTGGTCACTGGCATAGTAACTGGTTTAATAGACTCGTTGAATAGACCTGTTGGTCAAACGGTACTATTCAACAGGTTTATTGAACCCACTGCAATTTTTCTCTTTTTTCAACTACATGGTGGTGCACCACAAACCATGGCTTAGTGCACCATAGGCCAACGCTTAGTGCACCACAGACCAGCACTTTGTGCACAACTAAAATATACATGGTGCACAAAATTGCAAAAATGTCACTGCATTATTTTCCATTCCCATTGATTTTTAGCCACTTGGTGGTGCACCATAAATCATTGCTTAGTGCATAACACACCAACTCTTAGCGCACCACAGATTAGCACTTTGTGCACCACATAAATATACATGGTGCACAAAATTACAAAAATGTCACTGCATTTTTTTTTTCATTATCATTGATTTTGATATAGGATGATGTTTCTATGAGAACTGTTTATTATGACTTGCACTTTCTTAGTAATATTTTTTTTAATCTGTTAGAGTGATGACTAAAAGTCCAAGATGTTTATTTATTTATTTATTTGGCTAGCAAAGTATAATCAATGAGCAGCAAAACATATATCAGTTTACAAATAATGGATCGGAGGGTATTCATTTCTTATAGACTAAAGATCTCTATACACATTAATATTCCATTAAGATATTTTTAGATGATCTATTATCAATTCTCTAATGAAGGTTGGATGCAATTGTATTTGATTAACACATCAAGAACTTGCAACTGCAGTTTCTTTTCAACACAACTGCAGTATCCGTTCAACACAACTGCAGTATCAGCTATGATCCATGGTCCACAATGCATTGTGAATTGTGGACCATGGTCCATGGTATAACGACTGCCATTTATGTAGAAATACATTATTTTTATGGTATTTTGTACAATATAAAATATGTATATATATTTTTTATAGATCTGTGATTACTACTATAATTATACAAATTAATTGCTATATTGGTTACTTATTAGAAAAAGGTTATTTTAAAATTTGCCTAGACTCATAAATATTTAGAAATTTGCCTAAATATGTAATATAGTTAGGGACTACATTAATCCATACAAATTTAATATTTTTTTTTAAAATTTTTAAATGCAATTCCATTAATTATAATTAATAAAATACGAAATATAATTAATGAAATAAATTATAAACTTAACTAAATGTGTCTTCATAAATATTTAAAAATTTTCTTAAATATATATATGTACTATATTAATCATACAAAATTAAAATATTATTTTTTTAATTTCTAAATTTAATTATTTTAATTATAAATCTAGCAATATAAAGTATAATTATGAAAATTATTTTATAGAATTTTTCTACATATATATTAATAAATATTCGGTGCATATACAATGTATTATACAATCATATGAAAAATATAATGTTCTTTTAGAGTTTAAATTTACTCATACAAAATTTAAAATTTACATCTTTTTTAATTTCTAAATATAATTCTCTTATTTATTATTCATATTGTTGGACTTTGAAATATAATTATGAATAAATTAATTTGGTTATGTAAATAAATTTTCTCTATAAATTTATTTAAATATGTACATGATTAAAGACGTACTATATTGACCATACAAAATTTTAATTTTAATTTTTTATGCTATAAAAATAGATACTTGACCAAATATATGAAATTTCAACTATATTATTATATTGTACATTTAACATATTTTCTATTTTTTATTATTTAAATTCATAATGACATACTCCGTTATTTTTTGTGTGTATCGCACATGTAAAACAGTAGTATAGTAGTATACGTATAATTGGTATAAAATAATTATTGTTCAAAAAATTATGACAATATGTAAAATATTCTTTAAAAATACATCTTGAATTTCACATAAAAAAGTGGCTCATATGCCTGCACATTTAGACTGAACATAACCTGCGAACTACTGAAGGATTGCAGTGCAACTACTACGTGATGCCACCGCAATGGCTCTCAGATATACCTAGAGGACCTTAGCGGTGCAATCGTATAATAAGTACGGTGCAAGCCTTCAATAATTCGCAGATTCACACGTTAAGATCCGTACGCACTTGATTATGGAGACACATATATATTTATTTATTTACATTTGAGCCGCCAACGAAGTGGTCCTAGGTAGACATGCTCAGGCCTAGCCCGGAAAGTTAGAAAGAAAATAGTGAGAAAAAAATCAATTACTTCTAAAATTGATGATCTATCTATACATCAGGGAATTGAGAATAAGGTCTTCCTCAATAGTTGGTATTTTGGTGTGGTTTTTGAGAAGTTTTTATAAGTGTGATTAGGAAAGAGAAAATAGGGGTGAAAAAAAAAAAGAAAAGAAAAAAGTAAATCAAAATTAAAAAACAGAGAAAGAAATAATAAAAAACTATTTAAGCTGAATATGCAATGAATCTGCGCCTCACATTCTGCTCTGCTATCCAGTGGACCCCACTGAAACTGACAAAATTTGGTCTCTTGCAGGAGAAAAACATCCTCAAAATATCATTCTTACATTTGTTAAGAAACTTACTTTCAAGTTTTCACTGTTCCAAAACCTTCCCCAATATCACTATTGGGGGAAGGCCTAAGATAGGATTGAAACACATGTAATATATAACTCGGATGTGGTGGGAGGGTTATATATCACTTTAGTACTTATCATCATACATCATCAATTGGCCTACTTGCCAAATCTTGCTTTAATTTGTTTCTTGTATTTTAATTTGGGCTTTTGGTCCTTTCTACCTTGTATCCTCTCTTTTGTCCACATTAATTGCTTTTACTTCACACCATCTTTTTAGGGTTAACAAGCTAGCTAAGCCCCCTCCCTTCTGAATTTTTGTCCCTCTTTTGTGTACACTCTCCCTCTGTATTTTAGGGTAGGAACCTTATCATATCTTTAGTTAGCATACCAAATTCATAGTTTTCCTCCCACTTGTGCCATGATTTGAAATGCCTACTTCCATTATTGTGACCTCTCTAATTCATTATAGGGCCTATAGTTCATGCATATATGCTCGGTAGTCGGTACAAATAAAAGTGACAATTTACGATTGTTTCACACTTTCATGTGTATTTATTCTTACTTAACTTTTGTAAATTATTTTTTAAAAAAAAGTGATGAAAATGGTATGCTTGATGTAGTGAAAAAATGTTATCCTGATAATGAGTTGGAAAGTTTTAAGATTACAATGCTATTTAATTTGATTCAACCTAACCCTCCATATATTTTTCAATATTAATGCTAGAAACATCAATAAAGATAGTTTTATCAAATCATATTTAAATATTATATGTATATTACATACACTACTACAAATAAGGCTTTTAACGTCGATTTTTTAAGCTTTTAACGTCAATTTTTTAAGCTTTTAACGTTGATTTTCTTTCGATGTCATTCTTCTAGACGTAATACATTAAAGAAACGGTGTCTCAAACTCGTTCTTTCTTGTTGATGGCCATACCTATAGCCTATAGGCCAGTTAAGGAGACTAATATATAGGGAAAAAAATGGTTATTAAGCCCTTCATGGTTAACATAGTGATTGATCACTTAGTCTCAAGTCATGACGGGAAGTAGCAGGGTGGGATTTTGAACCCCACTTCAAACATCAATGGAGTTTGGTCCCCAATTTCTGGACTTAGGACCTTGGGGAAAGCCTATGGGTTAGAAAAAAATGGTTATTCAATGGAATTTAATTTTATAAATTTATACATTAATTACATTTAGTAATTTTTTTTGAGTTCTACTGACTCTGGTACATTGTAGTATCTGTTCATACATTTAGTAATTAATTTCATCATAATTTCGTGAAGTTTAATTATTTGGTTCGAAGTGGTTGGATCTTGGATATGATTGCCACCACTTTTGCTTTTGGTAGCAATCATCCATGCATGCATGCCACAAGCAATGTTTTTATAACTGCACATATTAATTTCAACTTGCTCATTTTTAAGCTTATTTATATTTTTTAGAAAGATAGCAAGAAGGGGGACCCCAGGACCAGGCTAGTGCCCAGTTCTTAAAACATAATTCAAACACCCAACACCCCTTCTGTCTAACTCAAGGCTCTCTAGAATGAAACCCGATGGTCTATATATCAAACTCAATCCAATCATAGCTCCTCTTGACCGCTTCCTTAGTCTGAGCGTCAGCCAGGGAATTATGCTCACAAAGGCAATGAGTGATCTTCACTTCCTGGTCTTTGCCATTCCACTCCTTGCATGCACGAATAATGCCATTAGTCCTTTCGACCACTTCCTTAGCATCACTTCTAATCCAAATCTTTCTTACTTTCTTCTCCCAAGCCCATTGAAGGGCTTTGTAAATAGATTGGGGAATAATTATAGTTCTTTGAGCGTAGTGATTGATCCCCTCACTGAATTGTAAATTCTATTGAGTAGCACAACTGACATAAAAATTTAAGATTGTTTCATACCCAAAGTTAAAAAGTTAAAAATCGAATCTTTAATCTTTTGTTAAAGACTTAAAGATAGATGAGTCAAGCTCTGTTTAAATTTTTTCTATGTAACAAGAAAACATCTCTTTTATGGTGTCCCTCGTAGTGTCCTTGTCCTATGTATAGTCAAAAAATAATAATAATCCATTCACTGGAGTGCTTCTCAATGTAATCAATCGGATGGTGAGGATTTGATCAATGTAAGCTCACCAGATCATGGCCGTCAAATTTGAATAAAATTGTGACATTTCGTATAGTAAAACAAATTCTGTGACTGGTAGAATGGAGGGTAGGGATTGAACCGTTGGCTTGTCGTTTGCACCGCTGTCGATGTTCCACGTGGCAACATTGTCCATATCGCCTTATCTCATCTCCGAAAGGGAATGGCTGTTGGACGGTGGCTGTAATGCTGTATGTCTTATCTTATGCCTTTAGGTTTTACCGATGATTTTATTTTTATATATTTGATGTGTTTGTAGTTGCTGTAAAATTACCATTTTCTCCCTCCTGAAAATCCGGAAAGGGTATGGTGATTGAGTGTCCACTCTACCTGCATGGATCAAATTTTTTAAATGATTGACTGTGATTTTATACTCCGAATATGATACATAAATTTGTGATATTATGTATGTATTAGGTATTTTGTTTGTAAATTCTTCTGTAATTTTATACTCCGTAATATAATACATAAATTTGTGATATTATGTATGTATTAGGTATTTTGTTTGTAATTTGTTTACAGGCTCAAAGCCTATTTAGGACCTACTTTGAAGCCTTTTTAAAGGCCTATATATTATATAGGCCTTAAAACAGGCTTTAGGTCAGTTCAAGCCAACTGTAAATTCAGACTTGAGCTTAATACAAAGCCTACATACATGCTCATGCCTTAAATTTCCATTACAGGCCCAGACCTAGTTTATCTAAAGCCTGGCCTGGCATATTCCAATTGTTATACCGTGGACCACGGTGCATATAGCAATGTGCACCACGTACGTAAACGACGTAGTTTCGATGTTAGTGGACGCGGACGCAAATGACTCCAGGGAATTCGTGATCTATAATACACATAATCATTATCTAGAATACACAGAACGTTTGCCTAGAATACACAGAACGTTTGCCCAGAATACACAGAATATTGATACAAAATACACAGAATTCATCCTCTTAACATTCGAATGCACAAACACATCACAACATGTTTTAATAACATAAATACATAGAATATTGACACAAAATACACAGAACTCATCCTCCTAAACATTCGAATGCACAAACACATCACATGTGTTACTAACATGAATACACAGAACGGTTGCCTAAAATACACAGAATGGTTGTCTGGAATACACAGCACGATTACCTAGAATACACAGAATATTAACATAAATACAGAGACCGGCCGAAACGGGAAACGTGATTTCCAAAAAAGGAGACGGTTAGTTTATCGAATGAAACTGTAGTTATATCGAAATGTAACTGTAGTTGTGTTGAAAGAAAACTAGATAACAGTTTCACATTTTTGAGTGCATATTGTCCAATGAAACTGTAGTTATATCGAAATGATATTATAATTGTGTTGAAAAGAAACTGCAGTGTATTATAAAAGAAACTGTAGTTGTGTTGAAAGAAAACTAAATAACAGTTTCACATATTTGAGTGTATAATATCGAACGAAACTGCAATTATATCGAAAAGAAACTACAGTTGTGTTGAAATGTAAGTGCAGTGTATATAAACTGAAAGTGAATGGCGCAGAACGGATGCCGTTTCAGCCGTCTATTTTCATTAATCAAAATGACGTCGTTTTGATGCATGGTCCACATTAATATTTTGCGATTCCCACCCCTATAGGTGATGACTGATGAGTCGAGATTCGAGAGTACAGTGGATATTAGGACATTCACAACCCTTCTCCTCTTAGAATTCTACTACATAGACTCAATATTTTTACTCTCAGTTTTACTCCCAGATGTAGCAATGAATGATTAATTATCTTCATCCCGTGGATTCCATTGAAAATATTAACATCAAAATTTTGTGAGAAGGAATAAAAGTTGAGAGTACAAGTAATATTTTCCCTCCTTTTATCTCTCGCTTTGTAAGCTCAACTTTTCTACATTACCATATCAATCATATTGTGTGGCTCGTGATCTACACAGTTGTGTGGACCACGGTCTAAAAACACATTATTCTGACACATAAAATACGTTATTCTTTTGAATGCTACTGACTCTATTATAGTGTAGTATTTGTTCATAAACTATGTTACTGACTCTATTACAGTGTAGTATCTGTTCATAAACTACTTTCTCAACCTGCTAAGAGCAAAGAGACAACAACTCCTCCACTGACTCTATTACAGTGTAGTATCTGTTCATAAACTACTTTCTCAACCTACTGAAGAACAGTTCATAAACTAATTTCTCAACCTACTGAACCACAAGGCCCTTGACATATAAAGTACATTATATATTATTCTAACTCATAAAATACATTATTCTAACACATCAAGTACATTATTTTAACACATAAAATATATTATTCTAACTCATAANAGACAATCATTATATGTATTCTAGGTAATCGTTCTGTGTATTCATATTAGTAACACAGGTTATGATGTGCTTGTGCATTCGAATGTTTAGGAGGATGAGTTATGTGTATTTTGTGTCAATATTTAGTGTATTTTAGGCAATCGTTCTGTGTATTCATGTTATTAACAGAAGTTGTGATGTGTTTGTGCATTCGAATGTTAGGAGGATGAGTTCTATGTATTTTGTGTCAAATATTTAGTGTATTCTAGGTAAACGTTCTATGTATTCTAGGCAAATGTTATGTGTATTCATTTTAGTAACATTCGAATGTTAGGAGGATGAGTTCTGTGTATTTTGTGTCAACATTCGGACCAGGATCCACAATGCATTGTGGACCCTAGTTCACGGTATAACGTTCCAGTCGTAGTAGCTAGAAGTGAAATAAGGTAGATAAATGAGGGATCTAAACAAAGATATTTATCATATTGTAGATCTAGGTTTGAAAATAATAATAATAATAACAACAACAACAACAACAACAATAACAATAATAATAATAATAATAATAATAATAATAATAATGTAATAATCTATACTATTAATAAAACCAAAATCCTCAATTTTAACTTTCCGTCCAAAATATATAGTCCTATCTATATAAAAAAGGTTTGCGTAATATTGTACGGAGTAAACTGTATGTAATACAATTCCAATTTGTACTATAATTGCACATTAAAATATTGTAATATAATTCCTAATAAAATATATTTTTTCTTAATTTTCAATACAATTCTAGATTAAAATTACTAATAGTAATAATATAGTACATACATTTCCCTACAACGAAATCTATACTATTAATAAAAACAAAATCTTCAATTTTAACTCACCACTCAAAACAGTCATTTACAATTAAGGTTTGCATAATATTGTAAACTATATGGTAATACAATTCTGATTCGTACTACAATTGTACATTAAAATATGGTAATACAATTTTTAATAAAATATATTATTCCATACTTTCCTATTTGTAATAAAATTCTAGATTAAAATTACTAATCATAATAATACAGTGTGTGTGTGTATATATATATATATATATATATATTTCCTGCAACGTAATCTATACTATTAATAAAAACAAAATACTCAATTTTAACTTATCGCGGGAATTGTACTACAACTGTACATTAAAATATGGTAATACAATTCTTAATAAAATATATTCTTCCATACTTTCTTATTCGTAATATAAATCTAGATTATAATTACTAATCGTAATAGAAGTCGTTATACCGTGGACCATGGTCCATAATGCTTTGTGGACCATGGGTCTTGGCTGATACTGCAGTTGTGTTGAACTGATACTGCAGTTGTGTTAAAATGATACTGCAGTTGTATTGAAAGGGAATTGCAGTTGCGCGGAACAGATGCCATTTCATTCGTTTGGAACTGCAGTTGTGTTGAACGGATACTGCAGTTGTGTTAAACAGATACTGCAGTTGTGTTGAACTGGTCCTGCAGTTGTGTTGAACGGATGAACGACCTCTGTTCCGCGCAACTGCATTTCTCTTTCAACACAACTACAGTATCTGTTCAATACAACTGCAGTATCAGCCATGACCATGGTCCACAATGCATTGTGGACCATGATCCACAGTATAATTTGCGTCATAATAGTACAATACATATATTTTCCTACAACGTAATCTATATTATTAATAAAAAAAATCTTCAATTATAACTTTGCGCCCAAAACAGTCCTATACAAATAAGGTTTGCGTAATATTGTAAACTGTATGGTAATACCATTCCAATTCGTACTACAATTTTACATTAAAATATGGTAATACAATTCCTAATAAAATATATTACTGCCTATTTTCATATTCGTAAGCGATGGCTTGTTCAACAGTTGACAAATATTAAGACAGTCTTATTCCACATGAACATTCCACCAACCACCCTGAAGCATCCAAGAAAGAACTATAAGTATATTTTTATAAAATTGAGATAATCAATTACAGTTGTGTTAATAAAAATAGACATACATTTATATTTTCCCTAATTTTAAATAGCTCTGGTGTGGCAAGACCCACCAGCTAGCCATGCCTAACCTTACAAAGTGTGTGAAAGGAGACAAATAACTAAATTCACCATTTTGACAAAACTATTATTAGGACACAAAGACAAGGCTGAAAAGTGAAAAGAGAGTATGTATGACCAAACCCTATCTATATATATGCGGTGCTATAGTAGGTCTTGACCACATTGTTACATAGAATGGCAAGAACTGCTGTGTTATTTACCCCCACACATCTGGGAGTCTTGAACTGACTAACAGCAGCTCCGATCCCGAGTCAACATAATGGTCCAAAATCTTATGGAACGTGCCCGGTCTCACCACGCGGAGCTCCAGCGGCCCGATAGAGTTCACCTTCCGGGAGCTCATCATGTAGCCCTCGTCCAAGAACGAGCGGTCCAAGCAGTTACAGCACTCCTTGAAGTCCAGCACTTTGGATCTTCGCCGCTTCCTCCACTGATAGCTGCAGATCCTTCTCTGTGTTCTTGTCGATGTTGATGCTCCGCAGGAGGTTCCTCCTGCATATGAACTGCAGCTCGGGGGTCGAGTTGTGGAATCCCTTCATCTTCACAACATCCCCCAGCCGATAACGATACAAGCCTGCACATGTACGCGATTCAAACCAGATCAATTCACAAATTAAAAGAAGCATATAGGGTTAGTCTCCTTGTCCCAGCTGGGTTTAGAACAAGAATTAAATATAATTAATCTGGAGTGGGAATTTCCTAAACATTGGATTGGTTAGTGTTATAGTGGGAAGACCAACTACCTAAATGGCCTACTCGACGAGCACTTGCCCCTCCATTTTCTGAAGATTTTCAACCAATGCATTGAGCACAAATCAAAGTTCTCAAAACAAATTATTCGAATGAAAAACAAGTGTACCTGCAAATTAAAGTTGGTGACTTTGACTTCAGTTAAGCCCACCGGACTAGGCCCGCTCCAGCTCCAAACCATCTACATTATCCTTCAGAGGGATAAACTCGAAATACCCTATGTTAGGGAGCACTGCAAAGGTAACCGACTCGGGAGGCAATTTGGGGTTGACATTTACAGCAATCCACCCGGCCTTCAGATGATCCGTAATCTGCACTTAGCAGAGGCAAATCCCTGGCATAGTGCCTCAACTTCTTCAGGTCACTAGTACAAAAAGGGGGCATTTGCGTCCGGAGTTTTGGACTTTTTGCGTCTGGAGTACTCCGGACGCATATGCCAGAGACGCAATTGGTCCGGACTATCTGCGTCCGGAACTCCGGACGCAGCTGTTAATTTTTTTTTTTAAATAGACTATCTGGCAGTTCCAGAAGCAGATAGTCATTATTATTTTTTTTAAAAATAACATTTTTTGATAAAAATTTAAATTGATAATAATAATAAATAAAAAAAATTTCCTGTACAAAATTGATAGTCATTACACATACTCACTAAAACTTAAATGAGGACTCAACTCTATTCTATTAGCCATCAATATATACTCCTAGTCAAAAAGAGTCATGCATTGTATCAACACTATCATCCTAATATTAGTTATTGTTTAAGAGCATTCATATTGTAATCAAATATAAACACATAAACATGAAATGAGGAAATGACATAAGCAAAAAGAAGAGAAAAAAAAAAAAAAAAAAAAAAAAAAAAAAAAAAAAAAAAAAAAAA
>NXFB01000836.1:13237-33275 GCA_002525835.2 Ipomoea batatas
AAATCCCAATACTTGGAAATAAGTTCCCCTTTTCAACCCAATTCAAAAATTCTCCCTTTCTTTTCAAGACATTTGAATGATCTATTAATATCATATCACTAAGGTAATTCAAGTGTAATTACCCTACACTTTTAACTTCACAAAAATCACATAAGCCTCACATTTAACCCATACGTCTCAAGGCATATACATATACATTTCCCAACTTCAACATATGCGTAACACACAACAACATTTATTCTTTCAAACACGTACTACCCAACTACATAGTGTTGCTCTTCTCATTACCCACATGTATGATCATGATTCATACAACTATATACCTCACACAAAAGGTGACATTTTAACACGTTTGTATACATAATACAACATTTTATTAATACATACATACCCATATATGTACATATATATACGATTTTCATGTACATATACATAATATACCTATATAAATTATACATATATATATATATACTATATTACACGTATATAATATATATATATATACACCTAATAGTTATAAATATACATATATATTTTACACATACATAGATACTTATTATATGTACATATATATATATATATATATAGCTTAATTACACACACCACACGTGAATATGTATATATATATACCCATACAATTTCATATATATATATATATATAAGCATTAAACACATATATGTATATACTACACTACATTTACCCATCATGTGTACATAATATTTATAATTATATATATGCTTTGCACTACACATACTTACATACTACATGTATTTACATAATTCTTATAATTATATATATATATATATATATATATATATATATATATATATATACTACACGTATGTACATATTGTATAAATCTAGATACATAATAGTTATAATATATATATATATATATATATACATCACACGTACATGCATTCTATATATATATATATATGAACACAATGCATGTTAATATGTATATATATCTTGTACCATACGTACATATACTCAAATGTGTACACAATTTATATATGTATATACATTCATCATGTACCCAAAAATTCCACCTAGAGCCCATTATATTTCAACCAACTATCAATTATTTAGTTTCAAACAACCTCAACCAATTAAAGGGATTCCTTACCTCAAATGGGTTCCATACCTTGTAGGAGATCCTTGTAGATGTTTCCCCCAATTCACCCTAAAACCCTAGAATTTCATCAACCACATAACACATGATTTTAAGAAATCTTAACTTAGTTCCATGTTCTAGGATGAAAAATAAAGCTATCTACCGAATAAAATTGGAGTTTTACCGAATATCTTGGAGGTTTGTGTGGAGATCTTGGCTATGGAAGTTGGAGTTTGAGGAAGAAGATGAAATCTCCACTCTCTCTCTCTCCCATGAGTATTTTCGGCCAACACACAAAAATGGGGAAGAAAATGGGTTTTTATGGTCTTTGGTCAAAAGGTTGACTAGTCCACACTTGTTGGACAAGAATTCACCTAACTTGGATTAAAAAACTCCAAAATATCTTTACTTAGACTGCTTGGGATTAATTCAGATAAATTCTCGGTGGAAACTAATTTAATTCAAATAATTTTCGAACCCAAAAATTAATTCCAGTCTAAAACTCCAAATTGGGCTAGGTTCGGTATCTTGCGAAATTTCGCGATGTTACGATCAAAAATAATTTTGGCTGCTATGGCTATTCTAATAAAATAGGAAATTCCAGAATAATAGTATGGTGTCTAAAAATCCATTTCCTAGGACAAACGGGTCCGAATACTAGTTCCTAAAATTTTTACGGTTCGTAACCGGGACGTACAATCGCAGCTTAATAACAACTATACTCACTTATAAAAATTCCTTTGAAATATCTGAAGATCATAACTTATGAATATCAACGCCTTAGGATAATGTTAGGAAAATACGGGGTATTACACCTTAGGAGTATTACTTGGATTCTATAGCAAAGAAGACCAAGAGAGCTCTTAGTATAAACAACTTCCTTGGGACTTCAGCGACTTTGAAACTCCAAAAAGATATTGGAAGGAAATTGCAAAGCCAGGAATTGAGTGGATTGGGGAAAGAGTACTACAATCACAAATGAAAAGAGATGATATTCGAGTGGTTAGGCGAATTTTGGCTCAATCATGGGAAGGGCGCACATGCAATTTTGCAAAAGTCTACCGAACTGATTTATTCGCGCTTTGGAGCATGGATACAAATACACCTGTGAATATGGGGATAGTGTGCAAAGGATGGCTGAAGGCACAACAACAAGCAAAGGTCACTTCAGTGTTTGTGGGACCCTTGGTCACGCAACTGTGCATAGCCTTGGGATATTAGGCCAGAATGGAATGAACCGAGGAAATCGTGAAAACAACGGCTATGACTCCTCTATTGCTCAAGGATCTATCCACCTTGAACCTCAGCCGAACACGAAGAGTTAAGAAAGAGGCAAAGACAACCAAAAAGAAGAAGCTCAAGCTACCAAAAGTGGAAATTGAACCACCACCTCCTTCTTCATCCGCGACAACTCCACAGCCCACCACACCTCTTGAGCAAACTCATGCATCCTCAGCGAATCAACATTATTCCCCCCCAGTCTTGTCCCCAAATAATTCCATCTTCACTGAATCAGCAGCCCCGTCTACAAAAGATCCAACTCCGGCTCAGTCATCTTCACTTCCGGCAGCTCCTTCACGATTCACCAAAGTCACGGATTGGAAGACAATGCAAAGCTTCCAATACGAACTACATCTCGAGCAGGAAACGTTTCTGGAGAAGAGATAAGCTAGACACTATGAGCTCCTTAAGGAAATGACTATGCAAATCGACTTCCTTCGGAAAGAACTTGCAAGAGGAGGACCCAGTGCAGAGCAATGAAAGGAAAGCAATTGGAATATTGCCTCAGGAAATGTTTGATTGATTGAGTAACTTCTGATAATGACTTTAAGAATCTGTTTGTGGATAATATTTCACTTTGTCTATTTTTATTTCATGTTGCTATGTTTATCCTATTATTACCGCGTTTCGTCCATCAAAGGACGTTAAACGTGGCGCTCTTGGGAGGCACCCCAAGCTCAATAAGGAAGAGATTAAACTAAGGAATCAGGTGGTCGGAAAAGGTACATCCCTTACTACTCATCCTTTGTTCATAAATTCTGTTGTGAGATGTTCTGAAAAGGGAAGCGGAAAAAGGTGCTTAATTCACTTTGGAAGAAATGCTAAGCAAGGTATACCTTTCTTTCCCTTTTCCAAGACATAGCTTTGTCCGATTATTGAAATGGATGTTCTTGTCGTTTGATTGACTAGTTTGATGAGTGTATGGTATTTTGGGTGTTCATGTTTAGTTGAATTATCCAAGCCCAGGAAACACTTTTAAGTGTGGAAAGGTGTTTTTTGTTAATTGTTCTTTTGACCCAGCTCCTTTTCCACCGTTCCTCATGAAAACATCGAGGACGATGTCATCTTTTAAGTGTGGAAAGGATGCTATGCATATGATGGGTGATCAGTTGAGTCGTTAAGGTGTAAGGTTAGAGAGTGTGTTGTTGTCAGTACTACCCAGGAGGACTCTTAATCTTATGCCGAACACATTTTTGAAATATGCTTTGGAAGCTACATATGGCACACACTTTGCACCACCAAGATTTGAAAATTTTGAATGATTGCATGCTTTCGTCTTCTATTTTGTTGGGACCTTAGTCAAGGATCTACCGAAGTGGGAGTGTGTACCCCCTGAGTTTTAGAAAGATAAAATTGGCAAAGCCCGGAAATTAAACTTAATCTGGTAGGGCTTGGGGTAAAAGGTGAGCCTGCAGTGAGCTTAAGAGTGAAAAATCTCTTAATCCCAAGAAAAAGGCATGAGGGGTAGATTTGGTGATTTGAGAATTAAGGCTTTAAAATGGCCACTCCCAGGGATAAAACACGAGGCAAGCAATCTGCCAGGATACAGGGCAACCATTGCACCGTCTTTGAAAAAGCATGGAGATCCATGTGAAGTCGGTTGTCCCAAAGAGATCTTGGAAGATGAGAAGAATAGAGAGGAGGTGAGCCGCCCCGCTTGGATTCGGGCACCCATTGCACTGTCTTCGAAAAAGCATGGAGATCCATGTGATGTCGGGTGACCCGAAAGAATAGCCGATGGGGTGAGAAGAAAGAGTGATCGCCCAAGCCATGGCGATGAGCGGTCCATGCACTACCCTCACTTATTTTCGTACAGGGGCTTTGGCGTATGGTTGGACAATTGGCTAGGGTGCGCACATTGAAAGACGAATTTCCGTTGTTTGCATGTTTGGAAAGTGTGAATGTTGTTGTTGAAAGTAGATTTAGTGAGACATGGAGAGTTACCTCTATGCTAGTTTCTCCAAACACAATCTCCTAGCTCACCCAATCAAGCCTCCATCATCATCATGATCATCTTGACCCAAGAACACTGATAAGCGCCAAGAACAGTCAAGTTTGGGGTCATTTCTGGACAACATTATGTAGTTTCATCACCCATTTATGATCATCTTTCGTGATTAAAGTCTCTAATTAAGACCTGATTGACAAATTCAACTCAAAGGTTGTGTTTTGAGTCATTTACGCAGGGTATAGCAAAGTTCTTGGCCAAAAAGGAAGCAACAAATGAAAAATTAAGCAAGCAGTAGGCCACAACTAGGACAACACGCGTGGTGATAGGTTGGGATATGTAGAACATTTTTCAGCCATAGTTCCTCATTGAGTCTTATATTTCCCACATGCCTTACTTCAGTGTGTTTCCCATCTGGCAGATTGACAACAGCCCCCTTTATTTCATGATACTCATCAAACAATTCCAGAGAGCAAGCTATATGATCAGTGGCCCCTGAGTCTAGAATCCAAGCAGAAGGTTCTAAGGTTAAAGCATTAATATGAGTATGAGAAGAGTACTTGCCTTCATTTTGAGAGCTCTCTTCGTTGAAGATAGGTATGAGGGAAACCGCTGCTGAAGTAGATGTTTGTTTCTGTCCAAACTGTGTCTGTAAGAGGGACATGAATTTCTGAATCTGATCAAGAGAGAAGCTGTCAGAGTTGCTTGCAGGGGCTGTGATAGCAGGCTGTTTTCCTCTGGATTTGAAACCTTGCACCCATCCAGGTGGATAGCCGTGCTTCTTGTAGCATTTCTCCACTGTGTGACCATTCATACCGCAGAAGGTACATTTGGCAATTTTGTTCCCAACATTGTTTGTATTCCTCCGATTGTTAAAGTAATTAACCGCAGTAGCTACAATATCCTCATCAGTGAGAGTCTTATTAGTTTGAGTTGCATTAGCATGAGCAATTTCCAGGCTACTCGGATTTGTGATATGCAGTTGCCTCTCAAACTTTTCAGCCATAACATACACCCTGTGTATATCAGGAAGGGGATCGAGAACCAGTATATTTGATCGGAGCGAATTATATTCATCGCTCAAGCCTTGGAGAAATCGGATGATATGATCCGTTTCTCGTTCGCTCCTTATTTCCTTAATCAGACTGCACGAGCATTTTGGAATACATTTACACATTGGTAATGGCCTTAACTCATTCATCTGTTCCCAAAGACCACGACATTTAGTGAAGTAATCATTGACGGAAAGGTTACCTTGCTTAAGATCATATATCTGACTTTGCAGAATTGAGATCCGATGAGGATCACGCTGAGAGAAACGTTCCTTCAAGTCGTTCCAGACTTCAGTAGCATTCTGCATGTACATGACAGTTTGAGCGATCGACGGATGCATAGATCTGCATAGCCAAGAACAGACCATTAGATTGCACCTCCTCCATGCCGGATATTGTCGGTGTGTTTCCTCCGGTGCGATGATGCTTCCGTCGACTATTCCCCACTTGTTTTTCACCTCAAGTGTGTTGCGCATCGAAATGCTCCACGTGCCGTAGTTATCGCTGCCGGCAAGCGTAGGAGTCACTAGAACTGCGGTTGAGTGATCATTGTTGCCTAGATGCAGAGGATTCTCGTCCTCTTCTGAGTCGATGCTCCTCTGCGGAGCACGGTTTCTTTGCGGAAAGTTTGTGCGAGCAGGAGATCGGGTGACTGGCGTGGATGGCGATCTCTGGTTGGACTCTCCAGTGCCAGAAACAGCCGCAGCATATGTGTATTGTCTCTGCTCTGATACCATGACGAGATTGGAAGCAGAGAGTGTTTAGGAGAGAGAAGTAGAATTCAGTTATTCATTGAAGAAGAATAAAGAAGATATCCTTTAACAGAAGGGAGATACAAGCTTATATATGGTTTGCATGGCGGTAAAGGTTGTTACAACAGACTGGATACATGAAGTTACCACACTACCCTTCTTCTAACCGCCTAGTGTATGCTAATAATATTGAGTTCGTTGCCCACATCCTAATTGTTCCCTAGACTCGAACATGTCCCCCAAATTCTTAATTACATCTGTGTCATCTGCAACGTCATTTGCAACCCCCTTCCTTCTAAACTCTCATTCTCAACACTTTCATGCACTAATTCTGCTGGTTGTAAATATTGGTCAACATGTGGCTCACAATCATTTTCAGATTCATCCACGCTTAACTCTTCATGCATGGCAGTGTTCTCTCCATTATCTCCTTCAAGTGTGTCAGGACCAAAAGGAAATTCTCATTCACAGAAACTTACATCATGTGATACAAAATATTCTTTTGTCTCCATATCAATATATCATACACTTTTCACCCTTTCTTTCCATACGTATACCCCACAAAAATACATTTTCTACTCCGGCTAACAAACTTATCTCCCTTCGATTTTTTGTTATGGGCATAGCACAATGAACCAAGCACCCACAAGTGATCATACCGTGGAGGGGTTCTGTACAAAGCTTCATAAGATATCTTTCCATTCAAAAGTGGAGTTGGCGTTCTATTTATCAAGTAACAAGCTGTTAATACACATTCTCCCAAAAAATCAATGGGCAAATTTCCTTGAAATCATAAAGCACGAGCAACATTCAGGATGTGCCAATGCTTCCTTTTTACTCTTCCATTTTGCAGAGGTGTTCCTATGCAAGTGCTTTGAAAAATAATTCCATGTTCCAAAAAATATTTCTTCAAACAAACAACATAAGTTCCATTGTCACTTCGTACTATCTTAATCTATTTATTAAATTGCTTTTCTACCATAGAAAAATAATTGAGTAACACACGAGACACTACCTTTTTTATCCACAAGCAAGAATACCCACACAACACGAGAGTAATCATCAACCACAATTAAAAATAAGAAACACCACAAGAAGATTTAGTTTTGTAAGGCCCCCACAAATCACAATGTATAAGATCAAACATACTGGTTGCTTTATTATTACTCAATGGAAATTGGTCTCTTGTTTACTTACCTCGGTGACATACATTGCATAGTTTGTGCAACAAATTATTTCCATTACTAATATCAACTACAGATACTAACTTTGTAACCTTCAGGGAAGGATGTCCCAAACGTTTATGCCATAACTCAAATGAGCCTCCACTATAAACTTTTGATACTTGTATAATCGGTATTTTCCAGAAGTAATAGAGCCCATTTCTTCGTTCACCCGTTTGATCAGCATCGTCGAAGTGCGGTCCTGTATCACACACAAATCCTTAGTAAATTGAACAATGCAATTGGAGTCATCAATCAATTGCGACACAGAAATTAAATTGTAGTTCAACTACATTATGCATTTTCAATCTTTCATCAAGATTCACCAAACCCTTGTTAGTTGCAATGGTACTACGTCCTTCTGGCAACCCCACAAGAACCTAGTCATATTTCTCACATTGTGCAAAATATTTGCATTACCCGTCATGTGATTGGATGTCCCTGTATCAATAATCCACATATCATCTTTACCTGTCATTATCTCATTCAATCCACCTTTACATGTGTTCAAAGCTGCCAAAAGAGTCTACAATTGTTCATTATTCAGTCCAGTAATCTTGTTATTTTTTGCTACCACCTTGAGATTGACTTCCTAATCGTTACTTCCAGAGCTGTGCATAGCATTTGCCAGAACACCACCTCCTCTCCCACTACCAGAAGATGCTCGTTGTGTTGCTTTGCCTCGTCCCCCACTTTTTCCATCCCATCTTGGCCTATCACCCCACCATTCCTGGTACCCAATTACCTAAAAACAAGTCGAAGCTTCATGCCCTATCATTTTACAAATTGAGCAAGTTATAGTCTTCTCCATCATGTTTTCCTTTAACTTTATTTCATGTCTACACATGCAACCCAATAGGTTATCCTCGTTCTTCACTCACATGTGCCACATATTTAACTTTCTCATCACGTATCACAATTCGATCAATATGCTTTGTTTAGACTAGGGAGAGGTTCTGTCGCTAGAATATTTGAACGCACAGTACTATACGTGATCTCATCCAAACCCATCAAAAATTGATGTAATTTTTCCTCCTCTCTGCGCTTATCAAGTTTTGCTGAGATGTTGCATTTGTATCCTCCACACTCACATAGAGACATCTATACATAGCTAGCCAAGTTATCCCACAACCCCTTCAACTTTCCAAAGTACCCCGCTATGGGTATTCCATGTTGTTTACATTCACTCAGCTCAGTCTTTATTTGATGTATTCGCGGTCCATTCGGGATCGAGTATCATTCTTTTATGTCATTCCATAGGTCTTTCGCATCTTCCATATGCGATATTGTAGACCTCAGTTCCAGTTCAATTGTGTTCCGTATCCATGATACAAGCATGGATTGCACAGCCTACCAATCCCCGTACTCAACAAATATGGGTTTCGGTACTAAAATCGTTCCTTTCACGAAACTCCATTTGCGACGAGCTCGTAGGGAGATTTTTATCACCCGTGCCCATTCATCACAATTTTCGTCACCTTGCAGTCGAACTTGCGTGATAGCATTCCCTGGGTTGTCATTTGAGTTCAACTCGTAAGGAGAGGCAACTCTTTTCATTGGTTCTATTTTCTTTAGGTCACCATCTGCATTCTTTGTGTTTGATCCTAACTCTGATGCCATGAGAAATAAAACCAGTGTAGAACACAAGGAAAGAAAAGAAAATGTCTATTTTCAATTGCTTACCCAGAGACGATTATATACAGATTTACATCTTAGAAAGAAGGAAACTTAAAGGTAATATATAACAAGAAAATATTACCAGCTAAATACAAAAGGAATATTACATAAATAAAAGATATTTACTAAATATATGTGCATGGTAATATTTTTCAAAATATTCTCTAATACTAAATGATATAGTATGTTTAAAATTTTCATATCATTTAGAAAAAATGAAGTTGGAAAAATATTGAGAATCTCACATTCACTTTGTCAAAAGGGTTTCAGATTCCCTTGAACCAAGGGTATATGTTCGGAGCAATATGATATAACCTGACCAAACGTCCCCTTAGAATAAATGAGCTATCTAATAACCCTGTCAACTTAGTAAATCCTATAATTCAACTCCCAAACTCAAATTTTAAAAAAAATTGCAAATCTTCAGTTGGTTACCGTATTTGCTCTGTGAATGTGAGAACATCTGAAAAAAAAAAAAAAAACACTAGAAGAAATCGACTTCATTTGGCATACCTAACTGAAAAAACTTGTTGAAAGATAAAAGCTGAAAAGCTACCTAGTAGCTAATAAGTTAACTGATTAAAATAAAAGTCTTTGATAAAATTATTTTTTGAATTAACTAATAAGTGTAACATAAACTAAGATGCTAATATTTTTATTAATGAAATCTCAGATAGTATCATTTTTATAAATTAATTATGATAAAAAAATTAAAAGTTAATAGCTTGTTTTGAAATGCTTTTTCAGATAGAATTTTAAAATAAACTGTTATTTAAATAAACTTCTAATGTTTATCAAATAGATATTATATCTTTTTTATAGTTTAAAATACGTTATAAGTTCTACTAAACAGAGTCATTAATTAGAGACAAATATAAACCTACCATTTTTATTCTTATCTTAATTTTTTTATCCTACCAAGTAATATTATCCTTTCAATTTAATTACATAACATATTACATGCATGAAATAATTTTATCCTTAAATAAGTACTTTGTGAGATATGTAATATTTTTTTTTACCTAAAATATGATACTTTTATCTAATTAAAAGAAAGTATATTTTTATTAAAAAAATATTTTACATTTTATTTGATACAGTATTATACAAGATTTGTTATTTTATCCTTTGGCATTATCAGATAACGATCTCTTGGCTGGTGTCAGCTAAAGGTGTAGTCACTATCTAGTTGAAAATACGTTGCCAACTATGATTGTGTAGCAGTGAATCGGTTTGTTTTGGCACAAGCGGCGGCTTTGATAAGTCTTGTTGGGGCAGAAAGAGATGAAGAGATTCATGATTGAGGAAGGCACATCCAATTCCAGTATTCATCTTAATATTTCATGATGATTTGGTGTCTTATAGCAAAATACATAATGTTAGGTACTATATATACTTGTGTTTACAACAATAATGTCAAGTATATTATCTTCAAAAAAGAAGGCTTTAGGTTTGAGTCACATCTTAATTAAAGTTGGCATTCGGTTGAACAAATACTACTAAGTAACTTAGAGTATATCTTTAAAAAATAAAGGAGCAAATAACAATTTTGGTTCCACGACTATTAGCAAAATGACAATTTTGGTCTACATGTTTCATTTCTACCAATTTTGGTCCCATGACTATTGTTTAGTACCAATTTTGGTCCCACGACTACTGTTTTAGTGCCAAAATCCATCGCGCCGGTCACCCATCCGTTTAAAACATGCCGAAATCTAAAATTTTTGAAGGTATTTTCGTCATTTTCAACTCAACATCCCAATTTGAGCATGAATAAAGAGATTTAAGCCCTATGATCGATCACAATTCACAATTCTCATCCTCAAATTAAGGTAAAATGAGGAGGAAAAATGCGAATTTTGATCGATTTTAGGACTTAAATCCATTTATTCATACTCAAATTAAAATATTAATTTAAAAATGATGAAAATACGCTTAACAATTTTAGATTTTTGCACATTTTAAACGGATAAGTGACCAGCGCGATGAATTTTGGCACTAAACAATAGTCGTGGATGAAAATTGGTACTAAAACATTAGTCTTGGGACTAAAATTGATAGAAATGAAACATGTGGATTAAAATTATCATTTTGCTAATAGTCGTGGAACCAAAATTGGTATTTTCTCAAAAAATAAAGTATTAATAAAGCTAAGAGTGAAGGAAACAAATAGATTTTATCCCTTCACATTGGGTTGTGTGGTCTAACCTTAATTGAGATCGGATTCGAACCCCTTCACATAAGCCGTGTGACCTAGCCCTAAATGGAATGAGCTTCAAAGCTGAGACCTTTAGAAAAGTAACGTGATGCATCATATTACAAGCTAAAGTAATTAACATTAAAATTTGATATCTGATAGATGAAATGGTAATGCTTCCCTCAATGTAATAGTTATAACTAGATTGTTTGCGTCGATGGCTGAAGCAATCAATATATCATGAAGCATGGATCACCTAGTAAGTAAGGTGAATCATATCATTGACACAAGTCAATTTTTTATCGTTCTAGTAAAGATACATACATTTTAATACACTAGGAGGGTGTTTGGTAGCCTGGAGAGTTCAATTTTTTCTATTAATTTAAAAGGTGAGAAAACTATTCGTCCTACATTTTTTTTTTTGGCAATGTTTAATTTAAAATAATTCGGGTCAATGAGAATCGTCTAATTGCACGATATCAAAGAAAATAAATCTCACCTAAAGGGGGTATGAGGGTACGGTTATATATTTTTTCCACCGCTAACTGGGAATCTATCAAATTTATTCAATTACGTATTTATTGTTTTTGGGGCTAGACTAAAAGTTTATTATAAATATAAAAAAATTATTTCTCCCACCATTACAAAAAATAACATTGTTTATTGAAAAAATTTACATAAAGGTACGTAGCCAATGTTCTTGACTAGTTTTGTATCTCAAATATAATCCTCAATAGAGATGCATGTCTCTTCTTTTTAATTTCATTTATTATAATTATGCTAGAGTTTTCATGTTTTGTTCGTAATATGATTCCTTGCATCCAAGTACGTGTGTGTGCATTCACACATACAGGATGAGTTCTGGTGCAGAGATAGCTTCTCATGCTGTTGCGCGGTTAACACAAAATTACGCACCTTAAGCATTAAAATGATGCACCTTAATTACACAAACTACGCACCTTAAGCAAACTAACAAAAAACCTTAAAGAACACAAAGCACGCACCTTAAGCATTAAAATGGCACACATTACACAAACTATGCATCTTAAGAATTAAAATGACACACCTTAAGTACACAAACCACGCACCTTAAGCACACAAACCACGCACTTTAATAACATTAAGTTTAAACAACTCACGCATCTTAAGCATACAAATCACGCACCTTAAGAATGAAAACCACGCACCTTAAACTTCAAGTTGACACACCTTAAGTTTCAACAACTACTCACGTTAAGCACACGACCCATGTACTTTAAGCACAAAACTCACGCACTTTAAGCACAAAAACCACACATCTTAAGCACAAAAACCACTCATCTTAAATTTGACCATTGTCACCCCATTTTTTAAAGTTATTTTGTTAATCCTGAATGTTGATTTAAGTAAGATCAATGGCTTAGATTTAACCGCACAACCGCACAGGACATACCCAACCGCACGAGAACTGAGGTAAAAAAATAGGGTTTAATCTCATCTATTGATCGAGTTTAATTAGTCTTTTTTAATAACTAAATTTCTAATGAAATTTGTGAGTTGAACATATCAAAATATACAAAGGATTTGTGAGGGTAATTATATTGCTTCTATAACACTAAAGTTGAATAACTCCATTTTTTGTATCATAATTGCTTTGATTGCACATCTTTGTACCTTTTACTGCACATTATTGTACCGTTCAGTGACCAATGCTGTACCTTCTAGTGCACAATTCTGTAGATTAAAAGTGTCGAATATTTTTTAAAGAGCAGTTGATCTTGACTAAATCAATGGCTAACATTTATGAGCATTTTTCACCTGGGATCTCTTATATATCAACATATGCAACTTGCTATGAATTTATTATCTGCCACTTTGATTGCTAATTAGCCTAAGTTGGGGCATTTTATGTTTCATGGGGATGTAAACCATCATAAAAGAGCACATATTGGTTTGCTCTTGATAATAACAGTTATTTGTTATAGGTCATGTATATGTTGAGGTCACCCAATTTCATATACTATTATTTTGAGTCTAGATTTGACTCACTACATATCACAATTATTCATCTTACACTTAGTACGAGGTTTCAAATCGGACATTTCCATATCTGTGTTTTATTGTTAGTATGCAATCTAATCTCTTGTATTACCACCATAGCGTACCTCTAGGGGCTATCAAAGAAAAACTAGGTATAGATTGATTATAAACCTTCGTTTGTTACCTAAATACCTAGAGCCCATGATAGGGGCCGGGGTCAATATATGATTAGGTACGCTGACTACATACTTAATGAGGATCGTTTCTCGGCATTAGGGGGAGATAAGAACCCAAATTTATTGGAATGTCGAGAAATTACATGGAATGAAAAGATCTTCATTATTTAAATTCACATACTAGTTAGACTGAACTAGAAATTCAGGTGATAGTGAATTTGCCAAATATATCTATTGATCGTACTGATCATAAAAGAGTGACTAGGTCCTGCAAACCTTTCTCAACTTGGACCAAATATATCTTCCGATACTCCTTGACGCCAGAAGTTTAGGAGATCAATCGGTACAAAAGTAGGAATCATAATACTAGATCTAGTACAGAAGCTTTGTCACTTTTGAAATATCTTGAAAAATTATGTTCTTGAGACATTCGTCCAAAGGATGAAATACCTAATAAATTTATAGGTGCACCATACAAACATAATATTAGGGATGCAAAACGACTAGACCAAAATATCTATGGCAAATGACGACAATTTGATTGATTTAGAAATTGCCATGAATTTTATAATATGGGAGAAAATCATGATAAAAATATTATAGTTGTTGACAACATGCTTGCCTTTATAATTGCTCTTGTTATATGACAATCTAGATCCAGAGCTAGGCACCAGAAGTGCCTTGACTATTCAATATATAAAAGAGTAATTAAGGCATAGCTCAACTCGTTAAAAATATTAATTCTCTTTATAACACCTACACCATTGAATGTTACCTAGTTACAAATGAGTGTTTGTACAAAAGAGAACTAAGAATAATGATGTGGTTTGATATAAAGCGGAGTTTATAGCCAAGGGTTCACGTAGAGACCCATAATTGATTTTGATAAAATATATTCTCCCACAATAAATGGCATTAAGTTTCGCTACACAATATCATTGGCAGAATAACAAATTTAGATATGCAACTAATATTTATTTCGAAAAGTCCCTGAAAGATTTAATTAAAGTTCTCAAAAATGAGAAAAATAAAAATTACATATATAGTATTAAATTACAAAGGTCTTTAAATGACTTGAAGAGTAAATAATTGACTAAATGGTTTTCCTCTTGAAGAATGAATATGTAGATAATATGTACCATTATGTGCTCATTTTTTTTTGAAAACACCATTATGTGCTCATTAAGAATTGCTAATTGAGTTATTTATCTATTATATTAGTCCATATGAAGGATATAAGTACGATTGAAATACATAAAACACTTAATGATATTAGTTCATGCCTAAAGACAACCAACTATTGTATCAACCTGCAGATAGAGTATCTCCTTGAAGGAATGTTACAAACTAGTTATAATTAGCCTATTGATGAGTAAAGTGGTGATAGTGAAAAATGGTGAAAATGTCATTCCGCTGAGGATTGGGGCTATGGCACGTACTTGTATGTTATGTAAAATTCTAGGCACTAATGTTTTTGAATTCACTAGAATCCAAGCAAGCTAAGATTAAAAATGGAAAGTAAAACTAATATTTTTGGATTTTTGATTATAAAGGAAAGAAAATTAAACAAGGAATAAACTATATGAATAAAGATGGGTCCAGATTAGGTGTATTGCTTTCTTGATGCTTCAACAACTCAGAATTACGGGAAAATTAATTCACCATGTGATCTGTGGCAATGCACATAAGAATTCTAGTCTAAGCTACAATAGTAAAAGGTCGGATTGCCCAACATTCGTGATGCATCATTCATCACCTTTGATACATACACAAAAGCATTATAAGCCACATATTACCCCTATTTTCATAGATGGAAAACTGGGTTTAATTTGAAATTGGTTAGACTTGAATTTTTCATCCAACTTTCGTTGAGATGAAAACCTCACCAAAACAAACAAACAATTGTTGCGCATCAATCATTAACAAAGAGGAATTTATAATCCAATTCAAACATAAAACCCTAGGAAGATAATTTATCTCCTTTATGCAATAATCACAAACCTAGAGTCAAGAATAACAATAGAACCCTAATCCAAACCCAAAAGCTAACTACTCACACATCATAATGGTAAACAAGGAATAGCTAAAGTAGATCACCATCAACATTGCAAGAAAACTAAGAAAAGAGTAAATAAGGAATAAAGGAAACTTTTCTATTGAAAGAGAAATCTTGGTAGAAAACCAATACAATCCGCAATTCAAGCTTGAAATCAAAGCAATCTATGTAAAACTACGCTAATCTATACTAGGGAAATCTAAAGAAAAGAGGAAAAATAAAAGCGATGACAAACTATGGTTCGGAATCCCCCAAAGGTGCAGAAAATCGCAGATTAAATAGAAAACAGTACAGGCCTCACGGCCTATCTAAGGTCACGACTGGGTGTCGATTTAAATTGCCTCATGGCCGTGTGGGTGGCTGTGTGGCAGCTCCTTTGCGTGATTCTTGTCCGGTTCATACTCCGCTGCTCTTATCTCTCTTGAGTGGGTTCCATAGCATCCAAAATTGATCCAATATGCTCCAGAACACTTTATTTGCTACTCCTTGTGGACAATTACACCTTTAAACAATATAACACAAAACGAGTCTCAATTTCTACTAGGATATAGGCATTTTGTATTGCAAATAACCAAAATAAGAAGTAAATAATGGTTCAGAATTAGAGATATCAACTCCCCCACACTAGAAGTTTTGTTTGTCCTCAAGCAATTACCAAGGACAATTCCCCTTTCAAGCAATGAAAACTGATCACACTTCCTCCTTACACAACCTAGCAAACCACCAACCAACTCATGACAACCAAATCTACTTCGAGAATCATCTCAGTATCACCAATGAGTTCCCTTCTCAAGCTAATAACCAAGCACCAAAATTATTAAGGTGGGTTAGGATCCTGTATGCACAAATACTCAGTTGAGATTATGCAAAACGTGGCTTAAAATGAAATCCCATAGGCTTGCCCTTCATACTCCACTAAATCAACTATAAGAATGCATGTCAAGATCAAATAGGTCTTTATTCAGCTTGTAATGGGGCTAAGGGTTCATGGCTAACAAAGAAGGGGTATGGAAAAAATAAACAAACGTAGAGAATTTCACACTTATTCACAGCTTAATCTAGAAGAGATATTGCAAATATGGACAAAGGAAAAACCTACAATTGAGAACACCATACACTCTAGAATGGTGGGGTTGGACACAACTTTCAAGAAAGATAGAATACTTGCACTTTTATTCGCCTTTTTCTTCTCCTTCACAATTTTTTTCATCACTTCAAACTTTTTTTTCAAACAACTTTTTTTCTTTTCTTTTCTCTTTTTTTTTTTCTACCAACCAAACAACTTCCTTTTCTTTCAAAACAACCAAACAACTCATTCTCTTCACCAATCCCCCACACTAGGACAAAAACTATTGGCAAGAGATTAGATCAATCAAAAGCTCAATCTTGAATCATCAATTACAAGCTAAGCTGCAAAAGTACCACCAAATCAGACAACAAACCAACAAGAGGGAAGTGGTCACAATTTCAAAACAAGGAAAAAAAAACTACCCAAAGTTGTGCACCATGAGTCCTTCAAGCATAATTCACAAAAATTTTATTTTCAAACCAAAAACATANCTTCTAGTTTGGGCTAAACATTTGGATCATTTGAGTTGGGTTTGGGGGTTCAAGACCAAGTATGGTCCAATGAAACTCCATTTCCATAACTTATGGGCTTAGAGTAGTTGGGTCAAAACCATAGCTTATAATACATATATATATATATATATATATAATCATAACTATGGGCTTATAATATAATCCTTAAGAAATATAATTCATGTGGGCTCAATAATATTATTTATGTAGGAAATATATACAACTATAGAAATATTGGGCCATAGCCTATTATTATTAATCATATCAATATGCTATATATACAAGAGTATATAATCCCAAGCCCATAGGAAATAATTATACTTATAATTATTTAAATAATTACTTAATAGGAAAATAACCCCTCATTTAAATATTTATATTTAAAATAATAATAGGGAAAAAAAAATGCGGGGTGTTACACTCTATCCCCCTTAAAAGGAGCTTCGTCCCCGAAGCTCAGAAAAATCGATTTTGGGGACAGAGAGTTAAAAACTAGTACGGTAGTACATAGAGAGAAAATATTTATATAATATATATGCCCGGTTTTGAAAATTTGACCCAACGGAAAAAGGGAATGAAAGGTTTGAGGTGTACGGTTTTAAGAACGGCGTTGGTAAAGAATAGAATCAAGAGTTATCAAGGTTACAACTTAGAAAGTAAGGTTGTCACTTTGCGCAAGATATTTTCAAGAAGTACATAAGAACAACGTTTGAGAGGATAGGAATGGTTTCTGAATGTCAAGTCCTTTAAAGAGAAGAGGAGACACGGCTTCGAAAGACAATAAGGACTGGGTTCAAAGAGGTCAAAAGAATTTCTAAATTTAAGGGAGTATCAAGTTCTTTTCAACAAAAGAGAATGAACGAAAGGAACTTGGCTTCGAGAACAGACAAGCACGAGATTGAAAACACAAGAGGAGTTTTCCAACAATAGGGTATTTACCTTACTCCGAGAGGTGAAAGAAATTTAAGTTTCAAGAGGAATTGAGAACGAGGTCTGGAAAGGCGAAATGATTGTCAACGGTAGGGTATTCAACTCGTCAAGGGGAGAAAGAAATTCAATCTTGAAATGAGAGAAGAATGAGATTAAAAATAAACTGAAAGGTTGTCCGAACGGAAGGATATACAATTTCCAAGAGAACGAGAGACATTCGGTTTCAAGCGAGATGAGAAAAGGATTTAGAATAGATAGAAGGGGTGTTTCTACAAGAAGACATTTAGAGTTCCAAGGAACACAAGAGAATTTTGTTTCCAAAAAGAGATAGGAATGATGTTTAGAACAAAGAGAATGGATTTCTTCATGGAAGGATAATTGGGATTACAAGGATCAAAGAAGGATTCGGTTTTAAGAAGTATAGGAAATTTCTCAACTCTAAGCGATTTCTTCGGCTTGACGATTCGGTCTTCTACTGACTTGCTTAGCTACTCCTTAACTCTTTCTTGCCACCGAGGTTCCTTCTTTAAGCTCTTTGCACAAGGAGTTACTTTCGAAAGTACACCGAATAGGTTGCACGAGGTTTTTCATCGTTGCTCCGGGCTCCTACTTGACGTGCTTTAACTCTTCCTTGACGCGTCAGCACCCGCTATTGTCGTTCCCTCGTGGCCGAGGGTCTTCGAGTCTTCAGTCTTCGGCTCCTTTTTCTTTCTTCGTCTTCTTATCACACTTCAGCTGCACGAACTTGTTCTTCAAGTCTTGAGGTTGGAGAAGACTTTGTAGACGAGGCTACACGCGCGAGTACGCCAATTCCCGGGGAACGTAGATTGCTGCCGTTGACTCCGAGTCGTGGGTAGATTAGTCTTCTTTGACGAGCCGTCCGATCTTCTGATTGCTTCAACGCACACGGTGCCATCCATCATCTCGCATCAACTAACTACTCATTCCTAGTCTAAAGCAGGCTCCTAATCAATTCTAAAACGAAGCAACTTAACTAAAAGCGATTAAAACTTACCGGGTAGACGAGCCGCAAGCTGCAAACAACAAGGTTAACAAGGCACAATTAATATAAACAGATAAAGCGTGTCCTCACCGCGATTCCTAGAATTCACACATCCTAAGATTCTCAAACATCTTTAACTTCTACTGATCAAGTCCTAGAGTCTCAAAAGTTCAACCCTAGGATCTCTATTCAGACCTCAACACAGGCTCTGATACCAACTGTGACACCCCAACCTCACACAGGCTGAGATAGATAAAAACTTTAACACAACAGCTGCCTATCTCAACCAACAACATAACAAAGCGGAAGCGAATTTAAAACCTACGGGGCATCATGCCACATCTAGGTAAGATAACACAGCCTAGATGCACAGGCTAACCAAAAGCTGAACTGTATAAACGATAATCCTTAAATCAAGTCTCAAAACATCCAAACACTAGTCAAGAGTTTAAGAAATCTCAAATGGCACACAGGCCAGGAACCAAAGTCTAAACATCATATCTAAGGCTAAGCATCCTCATACGGTAGGCTCTAACGCGCTCGCGCTCAAACTTACTTCATACCTGGAAAACACACAAAGAACCATTAGCAAAAGACTGCTAAGCAACCACCATTCACACCCGCAAGGAAGTATAGATATACATAAGTTGTAAATAGGTTTACACACCCGTATAGAATATAAACACCAACAAACTGTCCAATAGTTCAAAACGGATACTCAACAAGGATAAACTGAACGAATCATAAACCAAGACTCATCCAAACAAAGCCAATATCCAATAACGAGAATACGATACAACAACAAATCCATAAGCAAGATACCAACTGAACAACAATCATAAGGAAACCAACCGACCATAACCAAGAATCATAAGATATCAATCGAATACACAAGGACTCACAAACCAAAGAGTCGAGAAGGAACTCTCAACACCAAACTCCAAACCTCATACCAATCACCATACCTAACCCAACCACAGGCAGAAGTCAAAACCCAGAAATCTGGTACGCAGGGGCGATGAACC
>NXFB01000838.1:1975-13752 GCA_002525835.2 Ipomoea batatas
AAAGCAAGCCTGGCACCTCATCAATCACCCCAACTCCTTACTTGCCAGAACCTATAGGGCCAAATACTACGCCAACAGCACCTTTCTTGAAGCCAAAATTGGTGGAAGCCCCTCCTTCATATGGCGAAGTATTCTTAAAACTCAATCTACCATCAAAAGAAGAAGTAGATGGAGGGTCGGTGATGGCACATCTATCAAAATATGGAGTGACCCATGGCTCCCTAATCCCGCCAATCCTTTTATTCAAACTTCACTCCCACCTCAGGCAATCAACCTCACTGTCTCTTCTCTTATTGAACACACAACGTCTAGATGGAATGGTCCTGTTCTTAACTCTTTGTTTGACCATAATGATCGGCTCCTGATTAACAGTATACCCCTTCCGGACTCTACGGTGCCTGATAAACTCATTTGGATAGAAGATGCTAAGGGTGTCTATACTGTTAAAAGCTGCTACAAGGCTCTTGCATCTAATCCCCAGCTGGTTGACATACCTTTTTGGACAAAGGCTTGGAAGTTCTTGTTACCCCCGAAAATTAAGTCTTTCTTTTGGCAGCTTTGCTCAGAATCTCTGCCCACTCAAGACCGCTTAAGAAGTAGACATGTTCATGTTCCGGACTCTTGTCAGATCTGCAATACTGAAGAAGAATCCTACTTCCATTTATTTGTGCGTTGTTCTCTAGCTAGGGAATGCTGGGATATTATTGGAGATATTGATTATCACTCCTCAACCTCCTTTCTCGAATGGTTGGAGCATATCTTTACCACCAAAACTGATAATGCAATATGCAAGATTATTTCAATTTGCTGGAAAATATGGGATGCTAGAAACGAAAAGATCTGGAATAACACTATCCTCCCAGCCCCTTTTATATGCCACTATGCTTTAAACTTCTTGATTGAATGGTCATCTATTCACACTGCTATTAATACCATTGACAGGTCTTCTGCTATCACTACATGGTCTAAGCCCCCTCCTGGTTTGCTTAAGCTTAATACAGATGCTGCTATTGACCAGAGTAACCACATCATGGGTTTCGGCTTTGTTCTCCGCAATTCTGAGGGTTGTTTCATCGCTGCTTGTTGTCTCCCTTGGAGTGGTGTTTTCCGTCCTGATGAAGCTGAGGCGATCAGCATTCGAGAGGCATTGAAGTGGACTAAGAGCTTGCAGTTTGATAATTTACAAGTGGAGAGTGATTGCCAACTTGTTGTTAATGGCATTCTTCATGATTTTCATTCAGTTTCCTCTCTGCAGCTCATTTTTTATGACATTAGAGAAATAGCTTCTAGTTATGTTAACTTAAGCTTTTTGTTTGCTAAACGATCTGCGAATAGGGTTGCCCACTACTTAGCTCGAGAAGCCTTATCCATGACTGATCGTACGAACTGTTTCACTGTTCCTTTCTGATAAGTGCAAAAGATGCTACATCTATAGGGTCATTCTTGGGTCACATTGCACGTACTTGCTAGCTTTTGTGATTGATTTGAGCATGAATTGCGTAAAATATGCTTGTTAGTGCCATTGGATCCTAGTCTACACGTGTTTGATAATTTTGTAGGAAAAACGTTGTGCAAAGAGGTGAAAAAGGCATGGATTTCAAAGATTGATTCGCGAGCCAAATTGGAAGCAAAGGACCGGTCCGGACGCGCGCCCGTCCAGGCGTCCACGTCCCAATCTGCGAAGTGCGAAGCAGTCCCTTGCGGACGCCTGCCGGACGCCACCGGACGCCCCGCGTCCGAAAAATCACTCTCTGAAGTTTGAGATGTCTACTTAGGACGCCTGCTGGACGCCACCGGACGCCTCACGTCCGAAAAATCACTCTCTGAAGTTGCAATGTCTGCTTAGGACGCGCAGCGGACGCACACCAGACGCCGCGTCCGATTCCGAGATCTCGCGCCGAAAATTTGAAGCAGCGCGCACAGAATCCCGCTGGACGCGCAGAGGACGCACGTCCAGTCGGGCGTCCACTATGTCTAATTTTGGCGGTTGGCGCGATTTAAATAGGGAATTGGGGCATTTTTGAGAAAAATCCCATTCATTTTTCCAGATTAGTCTAGCCTAAAATTTCTCTCTCTAGAATTAGGTTGAAATTCTCTCCCAATTCACTTCAATTCCATTCATATTTCCATTCAATTAGCTAGATTTGGAGAAGATTGTGGACATCAACTTGCAATTGATCAAGATTTGTAGAAGAATTCCATTTGCAATTAAGTAATCTTTCAATTTCTTCTTTTGTTTTTCAATTTCTATTTTGTGAATTGCTTTATTGTTTTGTTTAGTGATTTGATCTTGAATTTTGTCTTTGATCTTGAATTGCACTTTGATTTTGATTCTAGTTTTCTCTCTTGTGAACTTTTGCAATGATGATTTTGATTCTTAGAATGCTTGGCTAGAACTCCTTGTGGTTTGGATCAATTGAGCTTGTATGTATCTCTTGAATGCTAAATGTCTTGAATTNGGCGCAACTTGTACAGTCTGGCGGAGTTGCAACGCCTTCCGGAGCGGGCTTCAACAGCAGTGCGTTGCCACAAAGTGTTAATGTAAGTAAGGTGGAAGATCACTCCATCCATATTGATCCGGTTGGGGATTCGGGTATGGATCAGAACTGTACCGTTGAAGAGCACGAGTTGAAAGACGAGGATGAGGCCGAGGAAGAAGAGAACCTGCCTCCCGGTTCCTATGAGATTCTGCAACTGGAGAAGGAGGAAATCCTTGCACCTCATACTCACTTTTGCACGATCTGCGGGAAGGGGTTTAAGAGAGATGCCAATTTACGGATGCACATGAGAGGTCACGGGGACGAGTACAAAACTCCAGCCGCTCTTGCAAAGCCCCACAAAGAAGTCAGCTCCGTGCCAGCGCTTATAAAACGATACTCTTGCCCTTACGTCGGCTGCAAGCGCAACCGGGAGCACAAGAAGTTTCAGCCTCTGAAGACCATCTTGTGCGTCAAAAACCATTACAAGAGAACCCATTGCGAGAAAAGCTACACTTGCAGCAGATGCAACATAAAGAAATTCTCGGTCATTGCTGACCTAAAAACTCATGAAAAACATTGCGGGAAAGATAAATGGCTTTGCTCCTGTGGCACGACTTTCTCTAGGAAAGACAAGCTGTTCGGGCACATCGCACTTTTCCAAGGGCACACTCCCGCTATTCCTCTGGATGACCATAAAGGATCCTCCTCCGGGCTGTCTGATCAGGGACAAAACACTGCAGGTCAAATCGATCCCAAGCTAAATAACGCTTATAGTGGAAGTGGAAGTGGAAGCCCGCAGAACGCTATTGATGTGAAAGGAAGTGTGAATGATCCTGGCAATTACTTTTCACCTATGAACTATGATACAGGTGATCTTGGAGGATTTCAAGACTTCCCCAGAGTCCCATTTGAAGACTCAAATAGTTCATTCTCTTTTCTACTATCAGGTTCATGTGATTACCCTCAGAAGGCAGGGAAATATGGCAGTTCCAGTGAATAGGGATAATAATAATTAGTAGTAAGTATTATTTGCTGTAGCAGTCCAGTTTCTCTTGAGTCTTGATGGCCTTACTATTGTAGTAGTAGTAGTATTGCAGACTTGTATGTTAAGAATTCATTTATATAATAAACTAAAAAGTATTATTCTATTACAGGCTGTGTGTATGCAGTTTGGTTACAGTCTGTTTCTTTACATAACTTATATATAACTAGTATGCCACCCGTGCGATCCACGGACTGAAATTTAGAAACATATATTTAATGTTGTATTATTACAAAGAATTAAAGTTGTTATATATAGATTTTACAATATAAGGAAGAATGAGATTAAATAACAAATCTTATTGTTTTTCATTTAGTGTTATAATGGCATTATGACCATAATCAAATAAAATAACAGACAATAGTAAAGGTGGATAATGATGTATATCACAATATATAAACACATTATTGACTACAATTAAGATGATAATGTTCCATTATATATTAAATTTACAAATTCTTAAAAATCTCATGTATACAACATTTGACGTTGAAGAACAATAATCTCCATTTTCATTAGCAATAACAACTTTAGGATTAATGGGGTTGTTCACTCTCGATAGTGCCACATAAAGTTGACCATGAACAAAAATAGATTTCTTTAAAAATAGTCCAACAGTAGATAAATTTTGGCCCTGACTTTTATTTATTGTTATGGCATAAGACAACATTAGTGGGAATATAATAATATAATAAAATATATTAAACTTAAATTAATTGTAAAAAATACAATCACACATAGTAAAGAAGAATATGAATTGGATCATACGATATATATAATGAGCCAATGGTCCAAAAGTTAATAAGGCGGTCCCAACTCCGAAGCAAATAAAACTTCACCCAACAATAGCAAATCCACATATTTCTTCATTCCAACCAACATTTCTTTGTAAAATCATAGGCTAATGTCACGATCTCTACTATATTTCCATGGCCATATTGTGGCTCAAGTGACACAGCACAATGATTTATTTGTTGCATTTGAATACTTGGACTTTTTCTTTTCATTTTATTACTTTTGTAGAAGAGCATGAGGAGAGCTCATCTCGTGCGATGCACGGATTAAATATTTGAAATGATTAAATTATGATATATTATTAAAAACTATTAATGTTATTAAATTTTATATATAATAAAGAAATATGAGCATTTTATTCAATTTTAAACTTTTGTTATTTAATAATTACGTTCATTTGCTATGAAAAATGATGAATTCAAATATTTTTAATTAGGATAAAAATTGATATAGATGATTTCATTCAATATTTAATGTCGATTACACATTTAAAAGATGTTCAAATTATATTTTAATATACGTTATCTTATCTTTAAAATTTATTTTAATTATAATTAAGTGTATTATGATAATTTTAGTATGAGTAATGAATTATAAATTTTAATAAAATCAAACTATTCTAACATAATGCGGATAATTAAAGTATGCCATATATTTATTTATATTTAAACTTTTACAGATCGTTCAAAATACTATTTAAACACAGATTATTACAAAACAATTATTTTTACAAATCTAAATTATATTTAAAATAATAATCTTTATCTTATTTTAAGAAAACAATTTTTTACAGAATATTACTCCTTAGATATTAATCCCACCTATAAATAAGCCCTATTATTATTATTATTAAATTATTAATTAATATTATAAATACACACACCTCCCTGACACAACCCTAGCTCTTACAACCATTCTCTGCCACTCTGCCGCCCTCACCCTCTGCTGCCTTTACCCACCGCCTCTCTCTCTCTCGCAAACTCTCCGGGCGTCTTCGTCTCTCCGCCGTCTAGTTTCCGCCTCTCCACCATCGGCATCTTCAGCTCTCCGCCCTCGGCTTCTCCGGCTCTCAACCATCGGCATCTTCAGCCCTCCACCCTCGGCCTCTCTGCCCTCGGTGTTTCCGACTCTGTGCTCTCATCATGTCTCTCAGTCTCGCAACCTCTCCGGTTCCGGTTCTCCGCCCTCGGCTTCTCCGGCTCCCTGCCCAGAGGGGTTTCATATTCGAAGCCCTTACTTCAGCATATCTGTGAGGTAATCCATCGAGCAGGTGGTGTGTTTGAACATATATCCATGTAAAGTACATGTTTTTATTCCTCCAAAATGCTTGTACGACTTTTACTGCAATTCTTCATTTTTCACTTTCCACATTAGCATTAGGGTTAGGGTTTCACCTTTCAATATCCCTTCGATCCCTCTTTTCTCCTTTCATCTTTCGATTCTTCTTCCTGCTTAGGAAATTCATTTTCCAATGTCAGAAATTAATAGGTTAATGCTAGCATTTCAAATGCAATATCTTATATTTGAATAATTTGTCATTTGTGTGCAGCTATACTTAACAATAAATCGCTTTTTTTGGTTAGGAAATTCATTTTCCAATGTCAGAAATTAATAGGTAAATGCTAGTGTTTCAAATGCAATATCTTATATTAGAATTAGTACTCTCCCAAATTTCAATACTCAATTTTGTGATTAACTGTCTCCATTTGGTAACTTTGTTTAATTGTAATTGTTGTCTTGTGGATGATATTCTGTTTACAGATTATACATTTTAAAAAATTACAAAGTTGCAAGAAAAAAAAGGTTTTGAAATCAGAACTATTTGAAGGTTTTTTAATTACTGAGTAAGTAACTTTAATTGTTAAGTGATTAGCTATTAATGTTTTCATCCGATAATACTACATTGAACAATATTTGTTTTATATTATGATTTTATAAATTAAAATAAATAACATGTTCATTTTAGTATGCAAGTGGAATTCTAAGTACTTAGAATACCTGGGCATGGTTTATGAACATATAAACTAATATTTCTAATAATATGAGGAAAATAAACATTCTCTAATATTTCAATACTATTTAGTCTCAAAATTATATGAATTGATTACTGTTTATACTTATTCTAATATTTTTATGTTTTAGCATAAATACAAATGTTGACTGACTACATAATTTTATGTGTTTCTTGTATGTAGATTTCTTTTTGTAAAATTTAGGTTGTTGGTTTTGACCTTTATTTTTGCTTGGAGGAAGTCTGGTGTTTATCGGTCTTTTGCAACTTGTGTGGAGAAAATGATGTCGAAAAGTTGGTTAGCTACTCCGAAGCATGAACCAGAGAACTGATGCTGCTGGTTATGAGGTTAGCATGAGGTAAACATATTTTCTATGAACTTTTTTGAACAATATTAGTAGAAGCAGAAACTGCAGAGTAGACCTTTTGAGTATATAGAAAGTAGTATGTACATGTTATGAGAAAATTTAAATTCCATCACAGACCTTGTATTTTAGTCACTACACCAAGTTTTTTTTCTACATTATGCAATTCAACTAAAATGAATTAGTACCTGACATAGATGATTTTGGCTTCCTCTTGCCTCCTATTGATGTGGTTCCTTTCAATTTTCTGCATGAATGTAAAATATAACTTGAAAATTTGAAATGGGTTTTGTGAATGTTTAACTTTGCAATCTACATTTCTATCTTATATATAAGAAATACTAAAAGTGGGGTTCTTATATATGAGGCATACATCTGTATTCTAGTGTTGTTATTCACCTGCATTGCATATGTATCTATGCATTGTTGAAACCTTTAAAGAAAGGTTCCTATCAGTTTTGTCTCGCCCAGTCTACTCCTTTCCTCAAAAGTAAAAACAAATAAGAAAAATTTAACTATTCGTCACTGCATAAATATAAAAAATGTTGGATGTGCATACTATAAAATGTTTACAATTTTTCATGAAATAGAGATTTAAAATGATAATAAAGGGAAATTATGAGTTATAACCTCTTGTTTCTGATCTTTGTCTCTCTGTGCAGTTTATCTTCAATGTGAAAGTGGGATTCCACCTCAAGACATGCAGAGTATTTATAGGCTATTTCCCACCAAGATTTACATTCAAAAAGATGCCATGATTATTTTGTAGCATGCTTGCTTATTGGAAGTTGTAAAAGTAAAAATTACATTGGAAAATGATGTTAATTAATTACCTGTGTATCTTTATCTGCTTAAAAAGCAATTAATGGCTTCGGAAAATGTCATGCACAGAACAATCAAAGTTGGCATTTAATATTCAAAATCAGGCTATTTTATCAAGCAATCCATTTTAAATAGTAATTTAAAAAGGAAAAAAAATCAGAACCCTTTGGGCGGGAGAATGGGGCATTTTTATAGGCCAAATCCCCTCTCTTTATTATAATACTACCTCCGTCCCAAAAAGGATGTCTGGTTCGTTTAACGAAGCTTGACTGAAGTTATTTTTAATCCAATTTTTTCATATTATTAAGTTTAACATTAATATATAAAATTTATATATTTAGAAACTACATTAAAAGTACTATTAAACACAAAAAATTAAATTTAAAAATAATAAAAAATACTAAAGAAAATAAGCAAAGAAGGAAGAGTTGGTTTGACCAATGAATAGTAAATAGGACAGGTAAAATGGGACAGAGGGAGTAAGAGATAAGAGATAAGAGATATATAAAGGTGGCCATGGCCTGTTCTCAAGATTGAACCAACAGTTTATAGGGTCTGAACTTGGAATTTTCCAAGCCTGGTCTGAGACCGGTCTGAGACTACTGACCTAAGGGCTAAGGTTCTAAGGTTCAAAACACTGACAATGAACCTTAGGCCTTCTTCAATAGTGTAGGTTTTGGAGGAGTTTTGTAAATGTGATTAGAAAAGAGAAAATGGAAGTTGAGGAAAAAAGAAAAAGAGAAAATAAAACAAAATATAAAAACTGAAAAAAAATTTAAAAATAAATAATGGTATTTACTGGGTGCGTGCAGGCGCGAGAACTGTGCCTCACGAACGCAATCATTATTGCANTATACTGTTAAAAGCTGCTACAAGGCTCTTGCATCTAATCCCCAGCTGGTTGACATCCCTTTCTGGACAAAGGCTTGGAAGTTCTTGTTACCCCCGAAAATTAAGTCTTTCTTTTGGCAGCTTTGCTCAGAATCTCTGCCCACTCAAGACCGCTTAAGAAGTAGACATGTTCATGTTCCGGACTCTTGTCAGATCTGCAATACTGAAGAAGAATCCTACTTCCATTTATTTGTGCGTTGTTCTCTAGCTAGGGAATGCTGGGATATTATTGGAGATATTGATTATCACTCCTCAACCTCCTTTCTCGAATGGTTGGAGCATATCTTTACCACCAAAACTGATAATGCAATATGCAAGATTATTTCAATTTGCTGGAAAATATGGGATGCTAGAAACGAAAAGATCTGGAATAGCACTATCCTCCCAGCCCCTTTTATATGCCACTATGCTTTAAACTTCTTGATTGAATGGTCATCTGTTCACACTGCTATTAATACCATTGACAGGTCTTCTGCTATCACTACATATGGTCCAAGCCCCCTCCTGGTTTGCTTATGCTTAATACAGATGCTGCTATTGACCAGAGTAACCACATCATGGGTTTCGGCTTTGTTCTCCGCAATTCTGAGGGTTGTTTCATCGCTGCTTGCTGTCTCCCTTGGAGTGGTGTTTTCCGTCCTGATGAAGCTGAGGCGATCAGCATTCGAGAGGCATTGAAGTGGACTAAGAGCTTGCAGTTTGATCATTTACAAGTGGAGAGTGATTGCCAACTTGTTGTTAATGGCATTCTTCATGATTTTCATTCAGTTTCCTCTCTCCAGCTCAGTTTTTATGACATTAGAGAAATAGCTTCTAGTTATGTTAACTTAAGCTTTTTGTTTGCTAAACGATCTGCGAATAGGGTTGCCCACTGCTTAGCTCAGGAAGCCTTATCCATGACTGATCGTACGGACTGTTTCACTGTTCCTTTCTCTTCCATTGCTCACGTTTTGAGCTTGTATCTTATTTAATGAATTCTATCTTTCCTCTTCAAAAAAAAAAAAAAAACTAGGTTCACCTTGTATTGTGGACCTTAATCCAAAATGACATTTAAATTATGTGTTTGCAGTTAACATATTATGTACCTATATATAAATTGAAGGTATATAATATATTAACTACATGCACATAATTTATTAACTATAAGCACATAATATATTAATTGTAGTAAACACATAATTTATTAATTGAAAGTACATAACAATTGTAAAAACCGACGTTACGTTGTTTGTTTATTTAAAAATAAATAAAAAAAGAAACGACGTCGGTTTTATTACCGATGTCATTTCTTTATTTTTATTTCTTTTTTAAAAAAAATCAAACGACGTTGGTTATTTTATAACCGACGTCGTATCATTTATTTACAATGTCGCCTACATCAACGTCGAAAGATAACCGATGTTGTATGTCCACAAAAACCGACGTTAAAATTGTTTTCTGTAGTAGTGCTTCTCAATCAACAACTGTAATATCAACTCTAATTAATTCAATGCATAAACTTAAAGAAAAATAAAGATCAAAATCTATCTAGCATTACCAAAATGTGTAGTTCAGGAAAACACTATGAGGGGTTAGTGTTTAATGCTTGATCAGTATACTATGAGTTCATAGACTAGAATTATTTGAACAGAGATAATATATTTGCAACAAGATAAACAAATGCTTAAAAGTCGCTCACTATGGTCACCTTTCTGGTGTCCACATCGGTGTAGAAACCAGTTCTAGTTTTCGCATCGAAAACCAGTGTCTCTCGTTTCTGATGCGGAAACCAATGAGAAGGAAGTATATGGCTGTGGGTTTTTGTTCCCACAGCCAGAAAATAACTACACACTTCCAGATCTGTTAGATCCGGATAAAAAAAATCAAAACTAGAAAAGGAAGAAACATAACAGGTCGCCAAGAAGATAAATAACAGGATGATGATCGTGGGTTTGTTGGTGGAGCTTTTCTGGTGTTAGTGGAGGCATGGAGCACCGACTGTGGAAGGCGTGGAGTTGTGAAGTGTGAACCGAAGAAGAGTGGAAAATGACTTCCAAAAAAAAGGGAGTCATTTTTCGAAAAAAAAAGGGTGCATTTTCTATTGACTAAAAGCTTATTTTTAGTTGACTATGATTTTCCATCACTTACCAAACACTGGAAACTCGAAAATCATTTTCTGGATTCCAAACACCCTTAGATTATTCAATTAGGACTATGCATCGGACATGTGTTTAAATAGATCAATTTTGGATGAATTAAATAAAAACCAATTCAACCTTTTATAGCTAATTAAAGTAACAAACCCATCGATTTTATTCATTTAAATAGGATTGGATTATTCAGATATTCATATTACAATTTTATTGTTAAAAATTTAACAATTCACATTTAGCAAGTGTTAAAAATTATTGTCTTAAATTAAACTAGTATGCCACCCGTGCGATGCACGGACTGAAATTTAAAAATATAAATTTAATGTTATATTATTACAAAGTATTAATATAATTAAATTTAATTTAAAATATAAGCAAGTATGAAGTGAATTTATAGTTAATTTAATAATAGCATTATGGTCATAATCAATTAAAATAAGGAACAATATTAAAAGTGGATTGTCATATTCATTACACATTGATGGTGTAAATGTAAACGGGGGTACGGATTCCCTTGGGGTATTTACCCATCACACAGTATATAAACTAATAAACACATTATTAGCACAGATGAAATCAAAATGTTCCATTACATATAAAAGTTACAAATTTTTAAAAAACTCCTTGTATACAACATTTGATGTTGAAGAATGTGAGCATAAATATAATATGTGCAGTCTCAACTATCAGCTTAGGCTTTTAGTTGTGATGGAGCACATGCTTTAATTAAGAAGAATAGTCTCCCTTATCATCAAGAATAACAATTTTAAGACCATTAGGGTTGTTAACTCTCGATAGAGCCACATAAAGTTACCCAGGTACAAAAATAAGTTTCTTCAAAAAGTAGTCCAACATTAGATAGATTTTGTCACTGACTCTTATTTATTGTCATTGATGATTTTGTCACTGACTCTTATTTATTGCCATTGCGACATTGCCTCATACAACATTAGTGAATTGTCTCCTTTCAAACTTAAATGACAATCAAACCATTTATTCCACTCGTGCAATGCACGAACTAAATATTTTCAATATAAAAATTATGTTATATTATTAAAAATTATCAATGTTAAACTTCTTATATAAATAGGGAATATGAGGTTTATTCTTTTATAAATTTTTGTTATTTAATAACCATATTTTGCACTTGGTAAATATTTGAAATTTTAAAATTTGTTATATTATTAAAAATTATTAATATATGTGTCGTTTACAACATTAACATCATTTAGAAAAAGT
>NXFB01000839.1:0-15398 GCA_002525835.2 Ipomoea batatas
TTTAAAAATTTATAATACTTTATAAAAATAACTCCAAGTAAAGTGGATTACTGAAAATCTAAACTTAGAGTCACAGCAAAAAAATGTACGTAAAGTGTTATGCTCAAATATGAAGTGTCCATGAGGTGTTCAACACATGCAATAAGATAGGAATGCATATAAGATGTGTGTGAAGATATATATCATGCATGCAAGGCAAAGTATATGTGAAAATAATAAGTACGTAAAGTAGAGAGAAAATTTTTTATAGTGGTTCAAAGGTGGTGAAATCCTTCTACTCTACTCTACTCCTATCTCTAGGAGGAATTCATTGTTTTTAATCATGCACCCAGATATAATACTAAACAACCAAGTGCTAGTTCACCAACACAACACTTCTACAACATGAGTGTTTCGCACAAAGCCTGCATTCCTCAAGGTTTTCACGATGAGCTTATTCTCTTGTTACCCTTCCCTCTATCTACACCCAGTAGAGATTTTGTTCTCAAGAAAATACAATTTTCTTTTCTCTCTAAGTCTTAGAGACTTTAGAAATTAGTCTCTTTTCTAGATATTTCTCTCCAACTCTCTAACACGTAGCTTTGATTATTCTCAGATGTCTCCCCACTTCTTCACGTCTTTATGCCTTGAAGACTTTTCCAACTTGAACACAAATTAAATTATATTCTTGAAGACTTTTCTCCATATTTACACTTGGAATAAGGTTCAAATTGGCCACTGAACGTAACATGAAAATGCAATTAGGCCACTGAACCCAAAAAAAGTTCAATTAGGCCACTGAACACTCCAAATGTATACAATTTCACCTGATAACAGGTTACCATCCATTTTATCAGGTTACTTGCTTATGTGGATGGTTATTTGGCATTTTAAAATAATTTTTAATAATAAACTATTAAAATAATTAAAAATTTAAAATAATAATAATAATAATAAATACACCTACGGCCACCCCCTCCCTATTGAATTGCCACCTTGATAGGAAACATGCAGATGAATCAAATTTAATTAATTAATTTATTTATTATTATTATTATTATTATTATTTATGGAAAGTCAACTTCTTTCACAAAACAACTTTTGCTTTATGATTTTGGATGAAGATTTCAGTTGTTTTGTGAAAGAAGTTAACTTTCCGTAAATAATAATAATAATAATAATAATAATAATAATAATTAAATTTGATTTATCCGCAGGTTTCCTATCAAGATGACAAGGGTATTATTAAGGGGAAAGGGAGTGGCCTCCCGCAAATTATATTGTGGACCATGATCATAGTTGATACTGTAGTTGTGTTGAACGGATAGCGCAGTTGTGTTGAAAAGATACTGCAGTTGTGTTGAAAGGAAACTGCAGTTCCGGAACAGAGATCGTTCATCCGTTCAACACAACTGCAGTATCCTTTCAATACAACTGCAGTATCCGTTCAACATAACTGCAGTGTCAGCCATGATCCATGGTCCACGGTATAACGACTGGTGGCCTCCGGTGTATTTTTTTTTTTTTAATTATGGAGTATTATTTTTAAATTTTTTTTATTTTAATAGTTTATTATTAAAAATTATTTTAAATTGTCAACTCACTGTCCACGTAAGCAAGTAACCTGATAAAATGGATGGTAACCTGCTATCAGGTGAAATTGCATACATTTGAAATGTTTAATGGCCTAATTGCACGTTTTTCTGGTTCAGTGGCCTAATTGCATTTTCAGATTACGTTCAGTGGCCAATTTGAACGTTATTCCTTTACACTTTTACACTTCAGTTTCATTTGACAATATTGCTTTGCTTTTAGTTTTATTTTTCACACAAATTAGTTTCATTATAGCAATACTAAAATATTATTTTAATTATACTATAGTTTCATTTGTCAATATATGTTACACCGTATAACAACTGTCAACTCTACAAGTACTAAAACTACACGCATATATCCGTTACCTAAAAGTCTAATATGGCATCTGATTATTTTGAAATACAATTAACCATATAAATATTCATCAACTAACCCGTTTCAAACATCAATGGCAGGCACGTATCCACATTCCACACAAAGTTATTTGATGACTACAAACTTATATTTCCGTTCACGCTGTTTAAGCATCAGAGTTGGTTTCAAATTCCAAGTTTTTGTTTTTTATAAAATGTTTGGTTGTCTATTTTTAATGGTTTAAAATAATATTTAAAATTTTAAATAATGGTTTTATTCCCCAATTAAATTCCATTCTTGGATGACAGAATGGAAAATAAGAGGAGAAAAAATGGAACTTCATTGTCATTCTAAATCTTCCAAGCCCATTGTGTAAGATTTGATTTTTAATTTTAAAAAGTTTACAGTACATTATTTGTTTATAATAATTTTTTCCTTAATTTTTATAATCTGTTATAATTGTTGTTGTTTTTATTGTTGTTCTTATTATTATTATTATTATTATTATTATTATTATTATTATTATTATTATTATTCACTTTAATTTATTTCCTATTTTTACCTCAAATTTCATGTCTTGGACAAAACCCTCCTATCTAGTCTAGTTTAATACACACAAATCTTAAAGCATTTGAATGTCAATTGAACCACATAAAAGTTTGACATTAAGAAATAAGATGGATGGTTTATAAATACAAAATTTGAACGCAAATAGAGCAAGTGTCAACACATGATTTAGAAATCATTGTTACCGTTACAATTTAGCTAGAACTAATAAAAAAATTAATTTTATGTATAATTGAAGTATATTTTAGTTAAGAATATTATGATCTTGATTAAGATTTCTACATATTTTTAAGTTAGAATCAGCAGTTTCAATTCATATCATTTCGATCAAGTTTAAACAAGAACTTACCAAAATTGATGTAGCTACACGTTGCTGCTAATTGCTTTGCGGCTACAAGCCTACAGCCTCCAATTTTGACCAAAAATTAAATAATAAAAAAGAAAATGAAAAATGAATTCGGATATGTACAAAAAGTGTAAAAATTTGACCCAAAAAAAAAGTAGAAAAGTGTAATAGTCTTCAAGAATATACTTTGTGTTCAAGTTGGACTTGCTCTATAATTCCAATTTAGCTAGATAATCGTAATTTTATCTACTTTTAGAATTAATTCTATTTTTGGTTTTATTAGATATAATAAATGTTATGTTATATTAATTTTTATATAGATAATTAAATAAGGAAGTGAAAATTGTTAATTATTAATTATATAATGTTTTTTAAATAATAGTTTAGTATTACTACGCTAAATATATAAAGAAACAGGGCGTTTGATTGGAGGGAATTATAATTTCATTATCAATTATTTCCCACATAATTCTGAAGGTGGAATTAGAATCCCATGTCTCCCCCCACTCCCTCCCCCCGGATATTAATTCCGTGGATTTGAGGAAAAACAAAAAAAAAAAAAAGATAATCTTGATATAAAATTACCCTCCCTTTTTTAAAATTGATGTTTGGCATTCCCTTATAGATTATAGCGTGTTTTATTTTTCGACTACTATCAACAGAGAATGTCGTTCCTGAACAATAATCACTCTAGGACAACCTTAATCAAGTATATTTTCTCAAAATCTCAAGTATTTAAATTTGATATGTGTATATTGTACAGTAGTGAAGAACTAATGATTTTACATTACACCATGAAAGTATTTATACTACAATTAAAGGTGAAGCTAACAACCTACTAAACTCAAGGTAATCACAACAACAAATAGAAAACAGACTAACAAACTATACACATGTCATCACTATATATTATCTATTATCATGCCCCCGCAAGATGGACAGTCGTTCGGCGAGGACAATCTTGGACAATAAAAGCTGATATCGCTGGCAAGGAAGATGATTCGTAAGAGCATCAGCCAGCTGATCATCACTTGCAATATTAAAGATACGAAGTGCACCAGTCTGAACACGCTCTCGAATAAAATGGAAGTCAAGAGCAACATGCTTCATACAAGAGTGAAAAACTAGGTTTGCACACAGACTGGTTGTGCCAAAATTATCACAATAAATAACTAGTTTCTCGGGGAGATAAAATCCAAGCTCGCCCAGGAGAGAAGAAATCCAAGCAAGCTCTATAGTAGTACTAGCAACAACGCGATATTCAGCCTCCGTAGAGGAGTGGGCAACAGTTCGCTGTTTCTAAGAACTCCACTAGATAGGATTACGACCTAAGTAAACAATATAGGCTCTTGTAGAACGGTAATCATGCTTGTCGCTAGCCCAATCAGCATTAGAGTAAGCATGAAGTTGCACTGGAGAATCAGCAGAAAGGAAAATAGCATGATCCAAAGTTCCGCACAGATACCGAAGCAATCGTTTCAGCGTTGCCCAATGATCTGTAGTTGGTGCTGCCAAAAATTGAGAAAGTTGATTAACAACGAATGTTGCATCCGGTCTGGTTAATGATAGATACTGCAAACTCCCAACTAGTGCCCGAAACTCAGACGGGTCTGAAAGAGTGCGACCGGTTGTGAGATGTAGTGGATGAGAAACAACCATAGGTGTGGCCACAGGTTTAGCACCCACCATCCCAACACGACAGAGCAAGTCATAAATGTACTTCTTTTGGCTAAGAAATAGGTCATGCGAGCAGAGAGACACTTCAACACCAAGAAATAAGGAAAGAGAACCAAGATCTTTCAAAGAAAACCTGCGAGCCAGACAAGAAATAAAGGAACAAACAGATTTTTCATGTTTACCGGTTACAATTATATCATCCATGTACACAAGGACATAAATAGAGTCTGTGCGATGAGTGTAGTAAAATAATGAAGTATCTGCCTTCGAATTTTTAAAACCAACTTGTAGAAGGTAATTGCGGAGTTCAGTGTACCACGCCCGGGGGGCTTGTTTGAGACCATATAGCGTTTTTTGTAATCGACACACATGCTAAGAGAGTGTATGATCAACAAAACCAGGAGGCTGAGTCATCAACACATCTTCATTCAATGCTCCATTCAAAAACGCATTGTTAATGTCCAATTGACGAGTTACCCACCCATGAGTAACATCTAGGCTTAAGGCCAATCGAATAGTTGCTAGTTTAACAACTAGACTGATGGTCTCAGTGTAGTGAAGCCCCGCCCGTTAATGAAAACCTCTGGCGACCAACCTAGCTTTGTACCGAGCAATGGACCCATCTGGATGGTATTTGAGGCGGAAGACCCATTTGCAACCCACAAGATCGTGAGACGGATCAGGAGGGACAAGATCCCAAGTCTCATTACGGACTAACGCCGCAACCTCATCCTTCATTGCTACTAACCATTTTGGATCCTGCATAGCTTACTTAACAGAAACAGGTTTAGTAGGAACAACTTGAGCTGATAACGACATGTGGGGCAAGAACTGGTACACATGCAGGCAGATCAGGAAGAGGAGTGACAGGAAGTTGAGGCAACGGAGATGAAACTTGACTCATTTGTTACGAACCTGATAAGTGCCAAAAGTAGCCGTGTTTTTGGGGTCATTTAGGTGTGAAATATGCTATGTTAGATGTCCATTAGGCCTAAAAACATACTAAAATAGGGTAATTTCATTGCATATAGGTCTAGGGATTAATCATGTGTGTTTCAAATTTTCAATATAATTTGCACAAATCTTAAATTTCGCAGGGCATTCCGGCGACACCTCAGTAAAACGAACGTAACCGGAGCTAGGAATGTCCGAATGAGGCGAGGCAGGTGGCTATGGAACCGTATCGTCGAGAGCTACAACATAGAAGAAGACAGCAGAAGCAAACTTCACCACGCACGCCAAAACGCGTGTTGGCATGCGTGGTTGCGTACTGGAATGCTCCCACGCACGCCCACACGCGTGGTGACGCGCGTGGACGCGACACAGCGCGGAAATAATTAGGGCGAGATTTCGGAGGCTATATATATGGCTTTTATAGGTTTTTCAGGGGATTCCCAATTCCCTTTAGATATAGTTCTTTGAGTTTTCTCCCCTTTGGGGGAAATCCTTTTTCTTTTCTTTAGAGTAGATTAGATAGATATAATTTCCATAGACTAAAGAAGCAAGATGAAGGATGAAAGGAAGATGAAGTAGCTCCATTGATCCCTATGTATATTGCTAAAACTTTTGTTCTTTAAAGATTGCAACTTTAATCTATTGATTTGGTTATTTTGCTTTGTTTAATCTTTGATTTGGTAATGCTTGAGTAGATTAGTTGAGGGGTGTGTGTGCCCCATGTTAGATCCTATGATTGATGCTTGAATTTTGTCATATGAATGTGAAAATGATGAAGTGGGTTTAGTCTTGTGTGGTTGAAGTTCTTCATGCTTTGCTTCTATTTCCGGCCGGGATAGATAGTAGACTCTAGGAAAGTGAGTGTGTGCGCGATAGCGGCCTCTCACGAGTCCAACTCACCCACATCTCCGCCCTTAGTCCTAAAGGAAGAGGTCCGAGAGGAGTGGTAGACAAGGTGTTTGATAAAATGCCTCAACCGAATGAGGATTGAGAGTCCAAGTGTGACGTCACTTGGTATTGATACCGTGACTCCCGAGTTCATTCCCGAAACTCATTTCCACATTCCCTTTGGATAATCAATCGTTTAGACTAACTAAGTCACACACCCCCTTGTCCCTTTTCAATTTGATTTGTACCCTTTAAACATATGCTTATTATTCTCTTATTCTTAGCTAGTTCTTGTAACTCTTACATCTTAACCTTCTAAATGCCAACACCAATTCACTCCAATTTGTCATCCTTGAGAGACACGATACTCGGGGAGTCTTGACTCTTCGTTTTAACAACTTCCATTCCACATTCACCTCACCACTAAAACTAACAGCATCAGAACCAGAGGGAGAAGAGTGGGATGTAGAATTGGACAAAGATGGTGTTGGAGATGATTGATTATTTTGAGCAGGAGGTGAGGGGAACACCGTTGATAGAGGGGACATTATAGGAGAATTTGGAAGAAGATTATGGAGGGGTGTTGATGTAGTGTTTTGGTAATGTGGTGGCGCTGGTGAATGGGCAATAGAAGAGACGAGAAGAGAGATGGAACACCACTCACCTGCCCTGGAGGAAGATGGGCAGGAGAGGTCTTGGGCAATATGTGCAAACAGTAACCATGTTTCCACAAACTGTACATACTGAGACACATATATACGATTTGTAGTTGGTTCTAAACAATAAACACAAGGTAATGAACGAGACTGATGCTTGTGGATAGTGTATGGTTTAAGCCATGGATAACACAAACACCCAAAGCTACGAAGACTATAGTATTTTGGTTCACTACCAAATAGTTTAGAATAAGGGGAATGATGGTTAAGGGTTGGTGTAGGAAGGCGATTAATGAGGTAGACTGCAGTGGAAAAGGCAAGAGTCCAATAACTAAGTGGCATGGAAGCTTGGGTAAGAAGAGAAAGACTCGTCTCAACAATGTGGTGGTGTCGTCGCTCGGCATACCCATTATGCTCGGGAGTGTGTAGCAGACAGGTGAGGTGAGAGATGCCACTTTGTGCTAAGAAAGAAGACATGGCTTTGTACTCACCACCATTGTCAGAGTACAGGGTTCAAAGTGTTTTCTTAAAAAAAAAAAATTCAACAATTGACTTAAAGCGTACAAACACATCATATGTGTCAGACTTCCGCTTTAGTGGATACAACCATATATATTTTGTACAGTGATCGACAAAAACAATGTAGTATTTATAACTATCAAAAGAATATAATGGAGAAGTCCAAACTACACTGAACACAACCTCAAGCGGTTCAGATATAGTAAGAGTAGTGTTTGTGAAAGGAAGTTTATGACTTTTATTGCTAAAACATGCATTACAAATTTACAATGTGACTGAGCAGAAGAATTAAGAATGCCTAAACGAACCTAGAGTCAGTCGAGGATGGGAGTGGAGGGATGACCTAAGCGGGGATGCCAATTGGTGTCACAAACCATGGTGGTGAAGACATGAGAAGAGATAGTAGGAGACGTCGGCGACTCATAAACTCCATTTTTAGATGGTCGAGTTTGGAGGGGTGCCCCTGTCTGAATGTCATTAACACAAAAGGTAGTGGGTGAGAATTCAATAAGGGAATTATTATCACGACAAAATTGAGAAATAGAGATAACATTTTGACACATGGTGGGAACACACAAAACATTAGAAAGGGAAAAAGATTTAGATGTAGAAGGGAGAGAGATAAAACCAGTATGTGAGATGGGAAGACCAAAACCGTTCCCTATCATAACTTCATTTGTACCATCACATGGTGTGTGAAGAGAAAGATTAGAAAGATCTATGGTAACATAATGGGAGACACCACTATCGAGCAACTAGGAGGGTGCGACTGGTGAGGTAGCAGCAACATGTGCTTGTGGTTTTACCTCTTATTTGTGTGTAGGACGAGCGGGAAAGTGAACATTTGGGTACTGGCCACGAAAGATAGAACAATGAAAAAGAACATGACCTTGAACATTACACCACTAGCAGTGACCAAGAAAGGGTTTTGGAGCAGGTCGAGATGAATTGTTGATGAAGCGAGGATATGAGGGTTGTCGAGTCTGAAAGGTGCTTGCTGGTCGGGTTTGAGTTGGATGAGCAGTAGCTGGAAAAGTGGTAGGAGGAACCGCACGGTGTAGAGCAAGTTCTTTGTTGATTAACTTTTCATGCAATTCTTCAAAGGAGATAATGGAGTCATGTCCATTAACAACATCAATAACAGATTGGTAATTAGAATCCAGACCATCAAGAATCTTGTCTGTAATGTCTTCATGTTCCATGGGCTTGCCTAAAGGGCAAGCTCATCAACAACTCTCTTGATCTGGTGCATGTACTCGGTAACTGTGGAGCCGCCTTTGATGATATTCTTGAGTTAATCCTTGAGTTGCCTTATGTGACCACGGGTAGGGCGAGCATAAGTATTTGCTAGGATATTCCATGCCTCGCGAGAAGTCCGGCCACTCGAAATGAGAATCTCAATAGCTGAGGACAAAGTACCAGCTATAGCACCAAAAAATGAGCTTATCCTGGCATATCGAAGTGGAATAAGCCAGATTGGGGAGTTCACGATCTTGCACAGTGATAGTAGCAGTTGGGACAGGTTTACTGCCACAAATAAAATGTTCAAGATCATAGCCAATAAGAATGGCTTCAAGCTAAATTTTTCCATGTAAGGTAGTTGGAGGAGGTGAGTTTTTGAGTATTGTGAAATGTAACCACAATTAGTGGTTGTCCAGGTTCAAGAGTATTAGGAATGGTATGAGAACCGTCAACATTAGGAACTGGATAAATAGGATTGGGAAGGAGAGTAAGTTCATTATTTGCAGCATCACCCGCATTAGGGAGAGGATTAATGGGAGTTGCATTTGTAGCAGCCATGGAAAAAGAAAACTTAGGGAGTAGAAAAAAATTATAGTTTGGATCGAATAGCTCTTGATACCATGTAGAGTAGTGAAGAACTGATGATTTTACATTACACCACGAAAGTATTTATACTATAAAGGTGAAGCTAACAACCTACTAAACTCAAGGTAACCACAACAACAAATAGGAAACAGACTAACAAACTACACACAAGCCATCACTATACGTTTTTTTTTTATTGAATTGTAATACCTTTCCCACCTAATTCCTTCCCTCCAACCAAACGCCCCGTAATTGAGAGAGAGAGAGAGAGAGAGAGAGAGAGCTGCAAAAAATGAAAAAAAGAAAAAAACATGATGACATTTTTATAATTTTCTGTAAATACGATTCTGCATTTGGAAATGTTTGACAGTGCATTCACGAATATTTAGGAGTGCATTTAGAAACTCTTTTGATGACACGGAGGAGGAAGGTGAAGAAAATTAGGTAGAGCCTTGCATGTATGTCAACATTTCTGAATATACTGTCAAGCATTTCTAAATGTACTATAAAAAATTTCATAATATACAATCGTAGTTACAAAAAAATTACATATATTCCACTGCGTTTTCCCTCTTTTTCATTGATTTTTAGCCTTTGATCAATCTAGATGGATAGATTATATTTGTCCGTCGTTTTCACCTAGGATGTTGTTCTCGTATATGCCTATATAGGGAGAGATCAAATGAAAATAAGTCTTCTTGTAAAAGTGAGGACTTATCTTAGCCATCCATTAGGATCTATCAATAGTTGAAGATTTTAGTTTTTAAAAAAAGTATGGGCTCAATCAATTAATCAAAATTGAATTCTTTTTCAATTTCTCCATCAATATAAGAAAACAAATAATAAGAAAAATAATAATATTCCAATCCTATATTTTATTTTTTGTCTTCTTGAAAGCTCACATGTTCAAAGTGTGAATTTGAGAGTTTTGTTGTGACGTAAATACTATTAGAAGTCAAAAACCTGCTCTAAAGATTTTCTTATCGTAGCGATCCTAATCGGGTAGGTTGTAATAAACTCCACTCTCTAATTACTTAGAGGCGTGTATTCAATTAAGACTTTTAATGACTTTCAAAAACTTTTAAAGTGATAGATTTTAATTGACTTTTGTAGAGTTTTTGTAAACTTTCCTACAATCTTTTAAACTCTTATCAACTTTGTAAGAGTCTATAAATATCTGTAGGACAAACATCTATAGACTTTTAAAAACTTTTTCGTATTAAAAGTCTACAAAAGTCATTAAAACTCTAAATTGAATATACCCTCACAAACATTCCATAACGTCTATTAATATATTATTTATAATTTTCTAACAAAAGTATATTTTTATAAATAATAAATAAATTAATGCATTGTAAAAGAAATAAAAAATAAATATTCATTGTCACAAAAATAGAGTATATTAATCTCTCAAAAAAATTCAACTTAACACAAATACATATATTAATTATTAATTAACATACAATTATATAAAATTATATTAATTAAATAAAAATTATAAAATACAAACTATATTTCCAAATAGAATATTTATGTATTTTCATTAAAAAAATTAAAATATTTATGTTGTTGTTTATGAAGTTTCAATGAATTGAAAGAGTGACCTATTCCAATTTTTATTAAAAGTATATTAGGATATCTATGTATTATTATATAATAATAATATCATTTTAAAAAATTTCTATAGTGGTGAGTGACATTGATGTCAATAATATCTTATACATCCATTTATATTATATAGCTATATATAATTATATCATGTATTATTGGTAATGATTTCTAATAATGTTCGATACAATTAAATATAATGTAGTTGTATACATAATTATATTGGACAGTATTGTTACTAAAAAATTATTTAAAATTTAATTTAAAATTTTAAAACTTTAAAACTTTAAAACAAATAAGGTCAGATAGTTTTATCGGGACTGGGTTCACCATAAGCCGAGTATAACAATATAGAGCAGAATAGGAAAGTAATAATATTATTAATTGCTTATGAGGCTAAACAATTGCTTAGGAGTTGTTTGGATGGTGAAGTATTTTCTGTTTTTTGGCTTGGCATCCTCTATTTGTTTTTCTTTTTTTGATTGTTTGGGTGCTGATGTTTTAGCAGTCTTATTTCTTTGTCATTTTTGTTTCTCTGTTGTTTGTGGTTGGGAGTCTACATTTGGAGCTTGTGAGGTAGCTGCACATTCTCTCTTTAGCTTCCTTGTCAGTGTCGCATTTTCCAGGATTTGATCACTTTCTGGGGAGCTTGACATTGCTGTCACATAATAAAAAACACGGAATTAGTGACAAGAATACCCAGAATATAAGTCTAAGTATTATCAATAGCCTAAGACTGTTGTTTCATGAGGTTTAGTACTGGCAATCAACAATGTGGATTATAACATGCTAGAATACACGGAATGAAATGCAATAATACACAGACTCATTAACAAGAATACACAGAATATAAGTGATAAGTGCAAAAGACGCCACCTTTATAAGGTCGTTTTAGGATCATCTTTTGCACAAGTGAAAGCTTTTATGTTTGATTTGACCCTTAATTGCGTTAGAATGATGTACATTGCCATTAGATCCCGTTTCACGCTTGGCTAATTTTTTTGTAGGTAAAAAACGTGCAAAAGGGGAGAAAATGACAACATTTCAGATAAGTGAAGAACGAACCAAAGTTGGAGCAAAAATAGGCCATGGACGCGGGCTGGACGCGCGTCCATGCCTGCGTCCAACTTATTGCTCTCTGAAGTTGGCACAGCAGAACACAAGTCTGCTATGGACGCGCGCGTCCATGCCGGCGTCCACCGAATTGCTCTCTGAAGTTGAAGTCTGAGCAGCAGAAGACACGCTGGACACGCGTCCAGCCGTGCGTCCGTCGCGGAAATTTTAGTGGTTGGTCAAGGTTTAAAAGGGGAATTGAGCCATTTTGCAGAAGATCCATCCCATTTCAATCTTAGATCACTTTAGAATATTTCTCTCTCGAGGATTAGCCTAGAGAGATCTCTCCCAATTCACTCCACATTGCAATTCATAGGTTTAAATTAGAATTAGAGAAGAATTCCTTTGTTGCAAGATTATGATCAACATTCAAGTTCAAGTTCAAAGTTCAATTTCTAGCTAAGTCTTCCTTTTAATTTCTTGTCATTACTTTTGCCTTTTGCTATTTCAATTCCAAGTATGATTAGGTAGATCTTTGTGGATTTGGATTGAGCAATTTTGTATGGATATTCTTGAGCTTTGAATTGATCAATTAGGTTTTGCAATTGCTTTGACTATGAGTTTGATTGTGTGAGTGGTGATCCTCTTTGACTCTTGTGTAGGAGTGATCAACCTATATGAGAGGTGTTTGGAGAAGGAGTCTCACCTACGAGAGTAGGGTTACTCCTTAGCCTAGCATAACACGTTTCCTTCCCGCCTCCGAGAGAAGGGGGATTGGAAGGCAAATAGCACACCATGTGTTCGATAATTTGCCTCACCTAGCCTAGTTGCCATGAGAATGGGACTATGGTCTAGATGATAGGCCAATGACCACGAGGGTGGCGTTGGCATAGTTGCCTTGCCTCATTTTCATTATCTAAGTGTTACTAGCCTAATATCTTAGGAAATCAAGGATACCTATATGAGTTGCAAGATCCAAATCCTCTTCTCCAATTGATTGTCTCCAATGTTTGTTCCTTATTTTCATTATGTTTCATGCACATCCCTTACTATGCTTGGGTTAGCTTTTAAACACTAAACACTCTTGTGCTTAATCCCCTTACCGCTCAAATTCCTTCCTTGCTATCCTTTGAGAACGATACTCGAGAACTTCTTCCCGTTTTAACACCTACTTCTTTCCATCCACCGCGAAAACTACATTCATCAATAAGCCTTAGTATTATCAATAACCTAAGACTACTGTTTCATGAGGTTTAGTATTGGAAATCAACAATGTGGATGATGACATGCTAGAATACACATAATGAAATGCTATAATACACAGACTCATTAACAAGAATGCACAGAATAAAAGCCTTAGTATTATCAATAACCTAAGACTGTTGGAATCAACAATGTGGATGATAACATGCTAGAATATACAGAATGACATGCTATAACACACAGACTCATTAACAATAATACACAGAATATAAGCCTTAGTATTATCAATAACCTAAGATTGTTGTTTCATGAGGTTTACTACTAGAAATCAACAATGTGGATGATAACATGCTAGAATATAGAGAATCAGTAACTATTCATGTGAATGTGAATAACCTTCATGATATATATACAAATATTATGTGTTTTTTTTTTCAAATTTCACAATGTTGTTTAAATATTCACCTTTAGTCGTGTGTGTTCTTTGTTACTCTGATGAAGCTGTGTTTGTTTTGGTTGTTGATCACTGTCTATTGTTGATTCTGATGTTCTTGAGTTCTGTCTATGTGTTACGTTGTTGATCGTCGAAGTTCCTTGCTTGAAGAACGTCGAAGTGGAGCAAGTCTTGTGGAAGAAGACTCTCTCGCTTATATATTTTAGTCAAAAAAAAAATGAAACGGCGATTGGACGGACGAAACGACGTCCGTCCCGTCAATGGCCAGTAACTTTACTAATACGGTGCCATTTTGGACCAGGGTCCACAATACATTGTGGACCCTGGTCCATGGTATAAGGATTGCATCAAGGTCTATTTCCAAGAATGTTATGTTATTTCCGATCTATTCCATTAACAAAACATGTTATTAATGATTTCTTCCGGTTTCAACATTTTTAATAAAAAATTATTCCTAAAAGGGCTAACTTTTTTGAAAAGGTGGCTATTTGAACATTTTAAGCTTAATTATTTTTTAGTACTACTGACTCTATTACAATGTAGCATTTGTCCATATTTACTTTCTCAACTTTACAATGTAGCATTTGTCCATGTATACTTTCTCAACTTATTGAAGAACAAAAAGTCAATGCCTCACTAGAGGTTCAAACCCCTGACATCTCGTTTTGAGCTAAATTTAGTCATTTTAAAAAAGGATAATAAATTAAATTTGATCAAACTAATTATAAAAAAAATAAAAGTGAATTATTAGTATAGTTGAAAATAATACTATTATTCATGACCCCTGACATCTCGGATTATTCATGCTGCACCCTGACCTTTCATCAGGTCTATTTTGATTCACAAACCATTAAATTTTTTTCATCTAGCAATTTTCACAGGTTACCTACAGGTTGCAGGTAATCTATGTTGACATGGATTTTTTTTCTTCTTCTTCTAACGCCTTTTCCAGCCAAGCCACAGTAGTTGTTGCTATAGGTGCAGGAGGGGCTGATCTCGTGGGTGCAGTCAGACTCCGACCAAAGGCTCATCGCCACCGTGCTCCGGGCGAACACCAGCGAGAAGATGGGCCCACAATGAAAAAATTACGCCATATTTTTCTTCAAAGTGATACATAGCTTGGTCAAATTCTTGCATACTTCAATATCTTAGATAATCTGCATCACCCTAAATATCGAGCAAAGTTAAATTACAGTTATACCTTATTGTGTATTAATGCCAAACAGTACAAGCCACGGTGAATACTTACCAGATCAAATCTACGACGACATTTATCATAACTGAAATTGTTTCCAGGGAGAAATGAACCATCAGGAAGGCGTTGTTTACCTCTAGGGAAATCAATCCACTCTGAAAAATAAATTTACATAATTTCTCACATAAAGCATGCAAATAGCCAATTGGTTAAAACTGTCAAATGGAATTAAGAAATAGGAATTATACATAGGAAACATCCAAATGCTGACAAAGACGAACAAAAGATTAGATAACCTTGTCCATCACCCATTTTCCAATCCTCATCCCTTCTCCTGTACCAAACATTTTAAGCAAACAAAGGACGTCAAGATTTTATTGAGAGCCTCATTGGCGTGGGCAGAATAGACATACAGGAGCGCGGACATTAACTAGTCATCGTTCCGACGATTGCTCTTGGTGAGGTGGTAATGCACGGAGCAGAATGGATTCTAAGTTATTATTAGCAGTGGATTTTGGGGTT
>NXFB01000842.1:0-11377 GCA_002525835.2 Ipomoea batatas
GCTTCTTCTGCAAGTGGTTCCGACTTTGACTCAATCCTGTCAATATGACTTTCTATCATACCTTTCAGCTCTGCAACTGATAAGAGCTCGGTTTTGTGTGACTCTGTAATTGAAGCCACCCCATGGTCATACTTCATCGGCATAGTTCAAAGAACTTTTTCAACCACTGCACCATCTTCAATCGTATCTCCATATAACTTCATCTTATTCACTTGATCAATAAAACGAGTGAAATATGCATCTACTGTTTCTGTAGAGGTCATCTCACATTAATCGTACAACCTTCTCAACGACTGCAACTTCGACTTTTGTGCCCGATCAACTCCTTTGTTTGACACCATTAGGATGTCCCAAGCTTGCTTTGCTGTTTCAGCCCCAGCTAATTGCCCAAAAATTGAGTAATCAACACCTTGGTGAATCTGCCCCAAGGCTAACTGATCGTGCCGAATAGCGGATGCTTCAACTCCTTCTTGTAGACCGGGATCAATAAAGCTCCAAAGATTTTGGGCTTTCAAATGAGTGGTCATCATAATTTGCCAATAATTGTAATCGAGTTTCTCGTCTAATTTGGGACCCGACCACACAATATTGAAATTTGTGGACATATTTCACTACGGACAATATCTCGGGGTTGGAAGGTTGACTAGCTCTGATACCAAATGTTAGATATATTAAATAATATATCTAAATATATAATATCTAAATATATATAAATAAATAAATAAATATATATATATATATATATATATATATATATATATATATATATTTATACGAGAGAGAGAAAGAGTAATAGAGAGAAGAATGTATTTTAATTGATGACTAGAACTGAAATGCATACACACTATTTATAGTGAATGGAAGACAACTTAAAAATGCTAAAATTAAGGTTGTATTCCTACAATCAAGGCCACATTCCATGATTCTACGTATTGCATGCATGACCTTTTCTAATTAACATATTAACAAACTAATTAACAAACTAATTACTTGGTTTAATACTATAATAATAATATTATTATAACACGGAGCGGTGCGGTGTGACGACGCGGTGGCAGTGGCAGGCGGTGGCTGCAGCTGCTCCGTGCGGTGGTGGTGGGGCGACTTGGCTTTTGCGAGAGAAGAAAAAGGGTGAGAATTAAGGTTTATTACAGATCTACAATGCCTACGGTTGTTAATAAAACCGACGCCGTAGAATTTTTATTTTATTTTATTTTTTGAAAAAAAAATAAGAAAAGGCAAGGTAATGGTATTTAAAAAATAAAAATAAATACCGTAAGACGTCGGTTTTTGAGAAGTTAAAAAATATATATTTAATACGACGTCTATTCATAAGCGAACCGACGTCGTATAGTATTTATTTTTTTTTAATTTTTTTAAAATTATATACGACGTCGGTTTTTAAGAACAATCGACGTCGTATGTTTTTCGTAATTTTTTTTAAATAGTTTAACGTCGGTTTTTACCGTATCCCTTTTTTAAAAAATTATAAATATAAATAATTTTTTGACGTCAGTTTTTCAAAAAACTGACGTTATTTAGGCTATGTTAAATTTGTTTTCTGTAGTAGTGATGTATACTGTGAAAGTTGGATACCAGTTGTTAGCAGTGTCTCATGATCAAAGTCTGGTTTCTCCGGTTGCATGGAGTGGTATTTGGGTCTGAAAATTCCTCCTAATATTATCAACTTTCTATGGAGGTGTTTTAACCTTGTTGTTCCTACTAAGCTGGCACTTTCTTGCCGGGGAGTGGATGTGGATGTAGCTACTTTGCCCTCTGTGTAGTAATTCTCCAGAATCATTGAAACACCTTATGTGTGACTGCATCCAAGTTCAATCATGTGGTTGCTAGAGCTGCTCGTTCGCAATCTGATCATTTAGTTTGGATTTATTCTATTCCGAATTGTATTGAACATTTAATTTAATAAAGTCTAAGTTTTCCTTTCAAAAAAAAAATACAAAGGCATTTCGGTCTTCATCAATTATGAATTTTTTTTTCAAAAAAAATAAACATAAAATTATATTGGGGTCAACTCACTTTGTATAAAAATGACAAAAAATGTTTTGGTATTTAACGATATTTTAACCATTTTGTTGACGAAAGACAAAAAAAATTGATCATGCTACAATAATATATACTCAGACCAAATGTGGATGTTCTAATAAAAAAGAACTAAAAGTGTTGTCACCTATAAATTTAGGACAAAAAATGAAATTAACTCTGGAAAATTATAAACATGCTACAAATTTGGTCAAATATTTAGGCTATAATACCCACATTCATATAACACAAATTATAAACATGTTACAAATTTGGTCAAATCTATTTCGGCTATAAATATCCACATTCATATAACACAAATTTTGTCGTTAGTCACGTGTTATCATTGTTCAATGCTAAGCGTATTCAATTTGGTAACTTAATTGTAATTTTTTTATAAGAAGAAAAATTGATTTGATTTTTATTTCTTTATTTATATTATGAGTTAATTTCATTTTTAGTGTTAGATTTATAAGTGGCGGTCCACTTTAAGTATTTTTTTCATCGAAACATCTACTTTTGGTCATATTATTATTATTATTGTGGCATGCCTATTTTTTGTCATTTATCAACAAAACAATTTAAATATCATTAAATATAACTGCATCTCCGTCTTCAATTATGAATTTTTTTTAAAAAAAAAAACATAAAAAATATAGTGGGTCAACTTACTTTGTATATATAAAAAAAAAGATCCAAATGTCTTTGTATTTAACGACATTTCCATGATTTTACATTTGCGTACCCGATTTATAGTGGGCACGAACCCGATAAAACCATCATTTATCTATTGGAGTAATTTCACAATTTTGGCGTCTATCCCTTTTGCCCATCCATTGGAAGGGGTAACTTTTGGCTGAGAATGGCTCGCGTACCTACTGCATGATTTCTCAACCATTGGGGTGTGGTATATGCTTCCACCCTCGGACTCATCGATGGGTCGGGGGATTTCCTAGGGATTTTATTCCTCGCAGCCCTTTTAGACCCTTGATCTTGAAGGGATGGAGGGGCTTTCCTAGCCCTCGTGCTACACTCGGCTCAAGGCCTTGTGCCTAGCTTAGGTTTCTAGGGAACAAAGTTGTGAGATTCCGTCTTAGGGGCCCGCTTATGATGTTGGCGACCCCGTGATGCGTAGGGCCGACCTCCACCTCCGGACGGGGTAGAGTGGGCTCACTTGTCTCCCTTACTAGTCCCTCTGCGGGCGACATTGTCTAGTGCACTCCGATTCCATGAGGGAGGGAGCATGACCCGCCTTCTCAAATCCTACACACCATTTTCAGCCCCATGAGGGTTCGACGAATATTCACTCTGAGATCTGGCCATTTTTTACGTATTCTGGGCTTAAATGGAACTGGTAAAGACTAGGAAAGTACACTTTTTGTAATGATCTCCACGGATAACGCCAATGATGGTTTTATGGTAAACCCGATCCCATTTATCATCAACAACAACAATAATAATTTAGTATTAATGAATTTATGTAATAAATATAATGTATTATATAAATGTATATATTTAATTGAATACATTTTTTAAATATAAATAAATAAATATATAAGCATGCGTAGTAAAGGGTATTTTTGACATTATACTACAAAAGCTATTCCCCCGAATGTTAGGGGATAGCTAATTCCCGAGAATGTTATTCCAAAAAATAAAACGTCAAGAAAAACAATAGAATAAATCTATTCACATGAATGAATGAATGATTGACCTATTTCATGAACCAAATAACTACAAAATAATTAACTCAATAAAGAAAATTAGAAACTAAAAAAATAAAAAATAAAATAAAAAATATTACGGGCTTTACCAGGGCAGCCCAAAGTGAATTCAAGTCACCTTGTCTGGGCCGCCCAAAGTGTATTAAGGTTACATAGTCTGATCATTACAATGAATAGCTAGGGAACCTTTCATTGCTCTCAAAGGCTAAATATAGGTCACAGACGCACAGTTTAGTTTAGTTTTTTTTTTTTTGGGGAGGGTGGGGGGTGGTGGTCCCGAAATGAGTGGTTGAGTTGTTAGAACATTATTCTCGTATCAGAAAGTCATGAGTTTAATTTTTGTCAATTTTTTGATCAAGCCCATCACACATGATCTTTCTAATAAGGTTTACCTCTCGGACTCTCCAATGTGATTGACGAGCTATTACATAAAAACAAAATTTATCAAATATATTCAAATAGTGTTTGCGAATTTCTCCTGAAAGTTACAATTTATCTCATTGAACATAAATTTAACCAAACAGGCCACAAAAAATGACGTATAAATCATTGGAATTTACTCCTTGGAATATGCACGTAAGTTGCACTATATTCCCTACTTACCTTCATGCCAAGCCAATGGGCAATGGCTAGCGACAAGTTTGTTGATATTAAAAATAAAATAAAATAACATGCTTATAGCCACTAAATCAAATCAAATAAATAAAAAATCACAAGTTCGATTCTTGCCAGCACTCTTTCAGTTGAACAAATCACACAAGAGAGCACAATTGAGCTCATCGCAGAGTAGAAGTAGAGTTTACACAATGTACACTCTCGAATATTAATTATAAGTTTTTCTCGTCACTTAAAAAAATAAAGACAAGCATGCATTAATTATTTTAAGTAAATGGCAACATATAAATAAATTTTAAAGATATATCAATCAATCAATATTTGTGTACATTTGTTCATGGAATTATACATTGAAAATACACCAATTTGGGAATTTCTAAAGAATATGCCCAATATTGTTCAAGAAATCAATGATTTTTTTTATTTTTATTTTTAAGGTAGATGGCGAGGAAATAAAAATTAATAAAAAAAGTGTTATATAAATTAACAAATTGAATGACTTTTTACTCCTATAATCTTAATATCGAGAGATCGTGGTGAGTAATTATTCAAATAAAAAATACATTAATTTCTTTGTGAACATTCCAAATTGAAGAACATTAATCGTGCTAAATAAGCTCTCAAATTGCTTTTACAGGACTTGAATTGGCGTGCTCGAAGGTTGTATGACTCTATCTTACCGTTGAAAGAATTGGAATGGAAAAATAGGAAATTACGACCTTGAAATTTGAATGAATGAATTCCACAAAACTTGCGAAATGGGTTTGACGACCATTTAGATTTTAGTATGTCTTTTTGAAGTCATAGTCAGAATTGGATCCTCAGCTACAAAGTGCACAGATCACGAACTGGATAACATCGAATCAAATTCTAGTAATTTGCGTCTGTTTTCTTCTTCTTTATTTTTAAATAATTTATCTAAGAGTCACACTTGTGTGAGACCGTTTCACGTATCCTTATTCGTGAGACGGGTCGAGTCAACATGCAAATGTGTGCAAATGTCATACTTATATAGTTATATGTTCAAATATAATACTAATCAAAAATATAATTTTTATTACTTATAAGAAAAAAAATAATACCATATAAATCAATTAACGGACAAAAATAGGTCAGTTAATCAACCAAGAAAGACAATAAATAATCCTGTAAGTTATGATGATGAGTCAAATTTAAAATTTTATAATTACTAAAACAATTGTCCGATCAATTTAACTGGATAATTTTTTCTTTTTAATACGATATACTTTTTAGAGGGGTACCACATCCCATAAATATTGGGATACGTACTTGGGTTTGATTAATGAATGAGCATCATTAATTGATTGACTTTATTGTATGTTAATTAGGTAAAATCAAATCAATTAATATAAATATCCAACAAATAAGTGAAGGTAAACGACATGATCATAGTTCGATTTTGATTTATGGTTTCATGTTTGAAGGAACTTGCGTTTCGGTTTGAACCTCTAATTTTTAATTTTATTTTTAAAATTTTTATTTATTCTTATTTTTGAGATTATAAAAGTTTAATTTTTTAAGAGTTGTTTAGATTTTAAAACAATTTTAAAATTAAACATTTAAGATTTGAAGTTAAATAAAAAATAATAATAGTTTTATACTTGCACTTCATTTAATTTTTTTTTTGTTTGAAACAATAACCAATTGTTTCAGTTCCTATATTTTAAAAATCGAACTCAATTATACCGCTCCAAATTTGATTATGATGTGTCTTTGTTTAGATCGAATCGTAGTCATTCATAGGTGCACAGTTGAAAATGGTTTATTTTCAACGTTATTCACTTATTTTAAAATTAAAAATGTTTTTTACCATTCTTAAAGTTTTATGTCTTCATGTAGCTTATAATTATTAGGTGTCTATGTCTCCAGGGTAATGGTATGATGGATTAGCAGCTACACTAAAAACCATCCTCTAGCAACATGTGGAGATTGAACACCACTACATGTGATATGAGATGACCTCTATAAATTTGATTTAGAGCTGGGTTGGGCTCATTGAGCTTCGTATACCGTATGCACATAAGGATACAATATGACGTATGTCTTAAAGTTAGATAGACTCAATTTATCAATTTTTTTGAGGGGCATTATTCTTCTGAAATAGGCAATCATATCAAACACAACAAATTTTAATGTGGATCAATGGATCATGCATAAAAACTGAAAAACACATTTACACAAATAGTAAAATGGATTTACAAAATATCATATTTCTAAGTAAAGGGATAAATGTGCCAAATAAGTCCAGCTATACTTTACAAAGAAATAAAATATTTAACAAATAATAAATCTCATGTCTAGCATAGGAAATTCAATAGTTTGTACATGCTCAAATAATGAATCATATGTACACAAATAGTGAACCTTATGCATATAAATAATGAACTTTTACGTTGTTTCCAAACTATTTTGTACACATTTAAATAATGAACATTGCGTATAAAAATAATGTACTTTATGCGTATAAATAATATACACTTATGTATAAAAATAAATCAAATAATACACCATTGTCTATAGAACTAGTATTTTGTACGCGCGATGCGCGAAAATTCATGTCCAATATTAAAACGTTAATAAATACAAATAATTAAAATTTATAATTCCAATTATATATACACAAATAATATATGTATTTTATACACACACATATATGATTTACCATTCATAGAAATTTTTTTTTAATACTATTGACTCGCCAATATCGCCTCCACTGAGACTTGAACCCACCATCTCCCATGTGGGGTGCAACCGAGTGCCACTAAACCACAAGATCTTTGACTCATAGAAATTTAATTAAAATATAATTAATCATTAAATTAAGGAATAAGGGCCAAATTGGCCACTGAACGTAACGTGATAGTGCAATCAGGCCACTCAACCAAAAAAACGTTCAATTAGCCCACTTAACTGCGCAAATCCACCCGAATTCACCAGATAGCCGGTTCCCACAGTTTGTTTCCGGTTATCCGCTGATGTGGCGGCCAACATGGCAGTCTGATTGTTTTATTCTCTTATTTTCCTTTGCATAACATTCCAGCATGTAAATCCCCATTCTAGGGTATACCAAGACACAGCGAAGACGACTACGAAACGACGACCACGACGAAGCAAAATCACAGCGAAGAACATGGAGAAATAAATCGTATAAACCCAGAGAATACCAAAAATTAGGTATACCAAGAACAGGGAGAAATAAATCGCCGGGAGAGGGGTCTTTCCGACGGAGAGGAAATCCAGCCGGTGGGTTCTAGGGTTGAGATTGTACATCACGGATTGTACATTCATGGAAACTTCTAGATCCGGCTCGCACTTCGCGAATAGGAGAGTGTATTGATTTGCCTCCATTACCTCGACAGAGCTCGCGAAATTTTTGGTTGAGGTGTGGAAAGTGAAGACTTTATTGGTGAGTTCGGAATCGAGAGGGCACTGGATTTCTCCAGCCCGGAGCTTTCCCAGCACGTGGAGCCACGCATCGGCGGTGCAGTAGAAGAACCCTAGTCTCGATATGCGGGGACTCGGCTGGGATTTCGGCCAGGAGAAGGAGATATCAGTGACGGAGAGATTGAGCTCGCCAGAGGCGGTGAAACCGAACGTGTCAAACGGAATTATGGAGAGCTGCTGCATCACCGCCACCGCACCCCGGTTGCCGTCGACGAGAAAGAGGGGGGAGAAACCTCCACCGCTTAACTCTGCCATTGGCGCCGGAAACAGGGGAACGCCTCCGCTAGTTCGTTCGCATGCCGCCGTTGCTGAATAGAGAGGAGGGAGAAAGCCGCTGTTCGCAGCTCGCCGGAGGAACGGACCGGAGTTTGCTAAAGCTTCGCACGATCTCTACTGTTCAAGCTCGAAGCTGCCGCCGTCGGTGACCGTCGCACGCAACTGCTGCGCTTGGAGGGATGTCGTCGACTTCAGAGGATGAGAACCGGCGCCACTGCTGAGCTTCATCAATCAACGCCGTGACCCAAGGAAGCCGATGGAAGGAGGTGCAGCGATATTTACAGATCTGAGGTGCAGCGCCTTCGATATTTACAGATCTGCGGCTGCAATGCCATGCCAGCCATCTATTTTTTGTTGTTTTAATTTGCAACTCCCTAACCAGTCATCAGCCATGTCAGCCATCAATGCCAATTAATCAGCCATGTCAGCGGACAACCGGAAAGAAGACTTGGAAACTGGCTAGCAGGTGAATTTGGAGGGATTTGCGATGTTTAGTGACGTAATTGCACGTTTTTTTGGTCGAGTGGCCTGATTGCACTTTCGTGTTACGTTCAGTGGTTAATATTATTATTATTATTATTATGTAATAATAAAATAAAAATTATAATTATAATAATATTAATAACAACAATAACAAAAAAAGGAATAATAATAATAATGCAAATTAAAACAAAATTACATATATAATAATTTTTTTAAATACAAATTGAAATTTTTGATCCCACATTGGTAACTTATGAAGAGGAGCTCATTTGAGCTCCTCTATATAAGATATTGCTTCTCTTTTGAAATTAACAACAGGACGAGGAAGCCTTAAACGGATTGAAGAGCCAAAAGCTCATTCATTTAAGGAACCTTAATTGTTCTTAGTTACAAGTTTTTTTTTTTAATAATATAGGACCGTTTTGGGAAAAGGAATATCTTTCTCCAAAACGCGCCAAGGGGTAAAATTGGAAATAACAACATTAGGCTATTCCTGAGGACTCAGGAATAGCCTAATACCTAGGGGGACCCTAGGAATCTCTATTCCCCTTGCAAGGGGAATAGGTCATTCCCAGGAACCATGTTCCTGGGAATAGAAAGATTTACCAAACAGCGGAATAGGCCTATTACTGGGAATGCTATTCCATTCCAGGCCTATTCCGCGAACCAAACGTGCCATTAAATTAATTATATAATGATTTTTAATAAAATGATAATTAAAGAATAGGAAAAAGTACTCAAAAAAAATAATAGGAAAAAGATATGATATATATAGGTGTATGGTAATAATGATAGAGTTAAAAAGTAACGGTGTTATAACGGTGTAATGGTAGTTTTGTATAACAAGAATGTAACAGAGACAATTTTGTCTAATAACATTGAAGTGTACAACATTTAAACTAAAATGTATACATTTATTAGCATACAAAAAGAGGGACATAAATCAAGGATATAACCTTGATTGAGACTTATTAAATTTTTAGAAATACATAACATGTATATATAAATAATGTACCATATACTAAAACCTTGTGGTCTAGTGGCGTCGAGGTGTACACTCATTTAGAAAGTTGTGAGTTCGAGCGTTAAATATTACATTGTTATAGAGTCAACTAGTAGTTTCACCCGTGCGATGCACGGACATATAATGTGAACTAAAGATTAAAAGCCATGTAAAAGAACAGTATAATAATATATGAAATAAATTAATGAAAAAAGATTACAATTTCAATTGTATTACACATTATTGGAAACTTCTTTATAAATGACATTTTAAGTCGTATTTACAGATGGTAAATTATCCTCACATATCAAAATTTTTAATCCCCTAGGATTACGTACTGTTGAGACTGCTACATACATTTTGTTCATGATTAAAGATGCACGAACTAACATTATATAAATCAAAATGAAGTATTGTTGTAAAATAATAATAAGAAAATATAATAGTATTAATTAAAACCCTATTTGTAAACTACATTAGTAGTAGAAGTACAAATATTTTTTTTTGATTCATCTCAAAAAACAATTTTGAGGCCGTCTGGTCTAGATACAACCACATATAATTGACCATTGACAAAAATTGATTTCTTTAAAATCAATTCAACATTCGACAGTGTTTGTCCTTAACTTTTGTTGAGAGTCATTGCATAAATACTTTTATTATATTAAAAATATACTTTTTATTTATAGTTCACACAAATGTGTAGACCATGATCCATGAAATAATGATTGTCAAATAATACCAACTTCATGCACGAACCCATCGTTCTATTACGCTTTCTCCGGCATGCACGAACTAAATACTAGAGATATTATTGTTGTGTTATAGTGAGATAATTATTATTATAATTACTTTTAAGTTCTTTATGATAAATTTAACAAATACAGACATGAATTTAAAATTTAAATTTAAAACCAAAACTTATTATTAATTAATAAAAAGTAAATTGAATATTACACATTATTAAAAACTCCATGATAAACAATGTTAGTAGTTGAAGTACTAAATTTATTTGAGTCACCTCATATATATGAATATTTTGAATCCAATTGGACTGTTAAACTTAAAAGCAACAACGTACAATTAACCTTAGTATGTTACCCGTGAGATGCATTGAAGGAATATTAAACAATTATATAATATTACTATTCATTAAAAAATTTACAACTTCATATAAACATAAATTGAATTTTAAAATATATTCAATATAAATATTACAAAAAGCCTAAACATTAATACTAAAATGTACAAATTTTAGTTACAAATTGTTAAAATTCAAAAACTTGTAGACAACGTTGGTCGTTGAAGAAGAGTACTCTCCATTTTGGCTTGAATTAACAAATTTAAACCCTGGTTGCTGTCCATATACAAAAAATTGTATACATACATACATATATATATATATATATATAAATTTTTAAGTAAAAATAAACATGCTTTGCCCAAAATAGTATAAGCCCGTTCACAATAGAAAATACGATGGATATAAATTGATATTTAAGGAGGGTAATTAGTAAAAATAATAAACTATCAAAAGTTGCAGAGTATTTTCTTATATGAGTAGTTAAATTTCAAAAAAAATAAAAAAATTACAATTTTAGTGAGTCACTCTCAAAACGCTGAGACATTTGAGGTTCAAATGGGTAATAAGTTTGGTATGCGTGTGTGTATATATATAATTTTAAATTGATATTGATGATTTCATTCAATATTTTAAACCGTTTATTCATTTGAAAGATTTTCAAATTATATTCAATTATACGTTATCTCT
>NXFB01000842.1:21236-34686 GCA_002525835.2 Ipomoea batatas
GATGGATCCCAACATAATGAAGATCCATTAACTGTATCAATTGGGCCAATCACAAGGCCCAAGTCCAAACAATTAAGGCAACTCTTCATTGGTTATGTTCAAAGATGGTGGAAACCCAAGTCAAGCCCAATATTTTTTGTCATCATTATTTTAAATTGTTTGGCATGAAAAAGAAAACAGTAGTTTGTATTTAGAAAGGATTCCTTAAATCCCTTTCTAAATAGGACTATATTTACTTGTTTTCTAGATTAGGTTTAGGATTCTTTTTCCCATTGTATTTAGGATTATAATGATGTCCCCTATACCTATAAATAGGGCACAATCATATCAGTCTAAAGAAGGCTTTAATTCAATAAAATTCTTAAGTTTTTCTTTACACTTGTGTAAGAAACCTTATAGCTAATTGTGGACTCAATTAGTGGCTAGTTGTGGACTCAACTAGCAAATTGATTCGTGGACTCGAATCAATCTTCCTTTCTTCAACCTTAGATTTAGGTTCATGGACTCGTTCTTGAATCGAAGGAAACTAGATCCAACTCTAGTTGATTGAAGATTGCATCATCGAGGTACTTGAAGCTACAATGGAATTCTTATAAGTCTTTGAGGATTCGAGACTAAGGGTTTCTTGTGAGGTCTAAGGTATTTCGATCCATCTCTATCCTTACTTTGGGAGCTATCTTAGGACAATACTCCATATTTATTTTGAACCTTGGACTAGGTTCATATCACATTTCCTCCAAGACAACAACCGGCCCAAAGCTCTAACTCAGGTATGAATCTTGAAGATATTGTTAAGTCTCTTGTTACTAATACTTTACAGTTCCAACAAGAAACACAACAATTCCAACAAGAGACAAGGTCAAGTATTCAAGAAACAAGGGCTAGTATTTAGAACTTGGAAAGACAGGTGGGTCAATTGGCAACTGCAGTCAACAGGTTGGAGGCACAAAACTCTAGAAACTTACCATCTCAAACAGTTGTTAATCCTAAAGAGAATGTAAGTGCCATTAGCGTGAGAGATTTGTCGCTGGAAAGGAATGTTGATTCGGACAATGAAACAAGTGTAGGGGACATTGTCAACAATAAAGAGGAGTCTCAAGGTAAGTTTTCGTCTTTTTCTGATTATAAGCCAGTACCCCCATTTCCTCAAGCTCTTTTAGAAACAAGAAAAACAAATTCAAATAATGATTTATATGAGACATTTCGTGAATGTGAGAGTGATAATCCATTTTTAGATTCTATTAAAAATGTACCTCGTTATGCAAAGTTTCTAAAAGAGTTATGCACTATGAAAAAGAAACAAAATAAAGGAGTTGAGGAGGTGAAAATCCAAGAGAATGTTTCTACTGTGATTCAAAACAAGCTTCCTGAAAAGTGTAAAGATCCAGGTATGTTTACTATTCCATGCATGATAAGTGGTGTGAAACTTGAAAAAGCCATGTTAGATTTAGGAGCTTCTATCAATGTCATGCCATATTCTGTTTATACTTCTTTAAATCTTGGACCCCTTAAGAAAACTTGTGTAGTAATTCAATTGGCTGATGGATCTACTACATATCCTAGGGGTGTGATTGAGGATTTGTTTGTTGAAGTTAATAATTTGGTTTTTCCTGCTGATTTTTATGTGCTTGATATGGAAAATAATAATAAAATTTCTCATATTTTGTTAGGAAGGTCATTCTTGAAAACTGCAAAAACTAAAATTGATATTCATAGTGTTATGCTTACTATGGAGTCTAATGGTAGACTTGTGAATTTTAATATTTATGATACTATAAAATCTCATAGTGATGATAATTTTGCAATTTTTGTTGATTCTTTGAAGGTTGTTAAATTTGATGAAATTGCATCTAATAAGAATAAAGATGAAAAAATTAATAAATCATTTTTGAGTACTAATTTGCAGGAAGGTACTATTTCTTTAAATAATAATAATCGTCAAAGGTACTCAAAAAGACGATGGAAATTTAAAGAATTGTTAAAGCAATAAGTCGAGCCAACGACGATAAACGAAGGCGCTGCTTGGGAGGCAACCCAAGGTGATTTTGTTCCATTCTTTTTCTTTTATTCATTGTTCTTATTTAATTTCCTTTATTTCCTCTATGCATTTTATTTAACATTGGGGACAATGTTGATAATAAGTGTGGGGGAGGGAATTTAGTTTTATTTATTTCTGTTTATGTCAAAATTTTCAAAAATATTTTATTTCTTTTTTTTATGTAAAATAAGTATTATTATTATTATTATTGTTATTTTTTTTTTGACAAAAAAATTATTATATTTTCCTTTCTTGAAATTCATAACATGATTGAATAAATAGTTTGGCAAGTTGTAATTAGTTTGTTAGCATTTCTTGTTTGATATGTAGTGGCTATATTAAGTAAGCAATAAACCTGTGAGACTTTGAGCCATTGACTGACACTTCGGTCTTTTTTTTTTCTATTGTGTGATTTCTTCCATAATTTTGTTTCTCTAGAACTTGCCTTGATTCTCTGTTAAAGCTAATTTGACCATACATAATTCAAGTGTGATTAAGGCCATTATTTGATTTTGAGCCTCACTAGCCAAATAACCGATTTGTCCTATGATTTATTTTCCTTTGTTAACCCACTTTCACTACAAAAAAACGCCCGAATAGCGACGGACAAATTTCGTCGCTAAACGGCAAAATTCCGTCGCTAAAGCATTTAGCGACGGATTTCGTCCGTCACAAAAACCCTCCTCGCTAGAATTTTGCGACACAATTTTTTTCCGTCGCTAAAATTTGCGACGGATATTTCCCTCGCTAAACGAAACGAATCCGTCGCTAAATTTCGTCCCGGGACGGATTCGTCGATGACGTTTGTGAGGGACTAGCGACGACAATTTCCATCGCTACATCTCGCGACGGAAATTCCGTCGCTATATTAACACTTTGTCCGTCGCTAATTTCTTTTGACGACTATTTTTGGTTAAAATTTGCAAGGGATTAACGACGGATATTTTCGTCGCTATTATTAGTGTCAGAGTTTTCCGTCGCTATTTTCCGTCGTTATATTTAGTGACGGATACTATGGTCGCTAATTTAGCTTGAACTTTGTGACGGAATTATCCGTCGCTAAAATTAAAAAAAAATAAAAATTACCCACAATTAATATCACGTACCTGGTTTAAATCTATTATTTTAAAAAACATAATCTGAGCTTGCCAAATATATTAAGCAAACATAATATTAAGAAACTTCCAAAAACAACATTAACATCCAAAAACATAACCTGAGCTTGCCAAAATACTAAGAAACAGTGTCAGACAACATCAACAACATCCAAAAACATAATCTGAGCATGCCAAAATACTACGAAACAGTGTCAAACAACATCAACAACATCCAAAACCATAATCTGAGCTTGCCAAAATACTAAGAAACATAATCTAATCATCTCCCAAGTCTTCGTCATTTGAATTAACAGAATGTCCTTCAGTAGTTGGAGGTTGTGGCGTTGAAGTGGTAGGCATGATGCCGTTGCGGCGCAACTCATCCATCAAACTTGCAATCGGAGCTTGCATTTGAACTTGCATTTGATTTCTTTCAGCTTGTAATTTAGCCTCCATCTGAGCTTCCATCTCAACTCGCATGGTATCTAACATCTCCTTCATTGTATCTTGATGAAATTGTGAAGTAGCAGATGAACTACAACTATTGGAATTGATAAATGAGGATGCCTTGCTTCGTAAGCTAAGTGTNGAATATAAATACATATTATATATATATATATATATATATATATATAAAATAAATTTTTAAGTTAAGTGTATTACCAATTTGTGTAGTGCTCAATAGCAGATCTAGATCCTCCGGTATGTCGGGAACATCCAGTACCGGGTCCTGCCAGCTCACTCATCCTATTCTTCCGCTGTTGCTCAGATTTAGCTTTAACGTCAGGCCTATCCCAATATGCCTCCCAAATGCGCCATGTATCTTCATGTATACAAGTTGGCTTCCCAGTTGAAGTTCGGTTTAACTTAAATTTTGAGACCATATCTGTATACCGTATGCCTGCTTGTGCTAGAAAAGCTTTACGAACATGTCGGTCAATAGACGCATCCCACTTGTAAAATTTCTGTAACATTACAAATTCATTAAATATAAGATTACAGCATAAGAAGTGATCTAAGGACTACAAACTAAAACAAAAATTAGTGAGGCCAACTAGAGTAAGATAAGAAATGCAAAGGCCAAACAAAGGTTCACCTCAAACAAAGAAATGCAAAGGCAAAGTTATTGACAGAAATTTAATAACAGTCTAACTTCAAGAATTAACTACAATTTTCAAAATCATATCATGAATTTACCTTGAATTCCTCAAAGTATGATTCCTTGTACTCATTAGGTATCTTCTTCCAAGTATACCCTTCAGGATAGATCCTTTGCATGAATATTTTTTTCATTGTAGTTGAACATTTATGAGATGGTATCAACCTGTACATATATAAGAAATGAATAAAGATAAAATAATATACACATAAATGTAAATATAATAAAACATTTCTACATTTTTACCTCCCCTCCTCTACATGAACAATAGTCAAATCAGGACCAATAGATGATCCTTCAACTGATGAGGATGTGGGTGGAACAGTAGAGTTTGATGGTGATGAAATCGGCAAGTCAGTTGGTGAACCAGTAGAAACAGGTGCTACAATAGGTGGAGACACCACAGTAGGAGGAGGTGCCACAGGAGAAGGTAGTGCAAACGAGGATGGGCTAGAACTCGAAGGTGTAACCGATATACCTTGCCCACGTCCTGTTATGTGATTTTCTGATTTCAAGCTCATAAGTCGAGCTACAACAGACAACTGCGAGTATTTTTTACTCCCAGGCCACAACTCTTGATCTGCAACTTTCAGCATGTCATAAAGCTTCTGGGCCTCAGGGTTTGGCGATTCTTCTATTTCATCCACATTAAATTCAGGACCAGCAGCATCCATAACCATTGTATGGTAAGCATTAGATGCTTCTTCACTAGCTATTTGAGATGGGGCACCAACATCTTGATCGACATCTACCCTCATATTGGCCTTGCCATGGAAGCGCCAAACATAGTAGTCCGACACAAAACCATATTTTGCTAAGTGGAATTTCACGGTAGGCACATCTAAAAACTTAGTGTTTTGACACTTGCGATGATTACATGGACACTTAATTTTTTCCCCATTCATCCAACTATGTTGATTAGTAGCAAATTGGATGAAAGTTTCAAGACCAGCCAAAAACTCCTCAGTGAGAAGACCATTTCTAATTCGTGTATACATCCAATGACGATTTGAACTCATTCTATTTATCACCTATTGTAAAATATTTTTCAATGCTACATTTCATTTAATTAAAATAAAAACCAAAACTACATTTGACCAAATCATAAATCATTCGAACAAATTCTCATACACATTCAATACAAATTCAAATAATCATAAGCCTCCGGTACCCACAGGCGGTTTAGCCGGAGATAACACAAGTGCCGGTACCCACAGGTGGTTTAGCCGGCAAATAAACAATAAATGAAAATTTTATAATTAAATGAAAATTAAATGAACAACCTTTTTTACCTAATAAAACAATTCATTTTTTTTTTGAAAATACCTAATAAAACAATTCATTATTAGTGGCTAAACCTTACTTTAATTGCATGAAAATTAATCTCGGTATGCTATATTGCAAATTAAGCTCTGTATATATCCATAAATCATTTGAACAAATTGGTTCCAACAGCTTTAGAGTTCCCATTAGTCAATAAAATTAGGGGTAGATCAATGCAATCTATATTAACTTAGGATTTTTGTTTGTGACAAATGGGAGGCCAAAATACTACACTCTAAGATAAATACAATGTAGTATTGATTGGAATTTGAAGTATTAAATCTCTATTCTTTAACATAAATACAGTCTAAAATAAATACAATGTACCTAAAGCACAATACTACACTCTATATTGCCTAAAGCACAATACTATAGTCTATACACATTCATACATATATATATATATATATATGTATGTATATATATATATATATATATATACATATATATATATAATATTCATACAAACATATATTCATAGAAACATACATTCATAGAAACATCCATCCATACATTCATATAATATTCTGGCTGTATTCATGTAATACCAAACAGAATTAATATATGTAATACCAAACAGAATTACATATATTCATATATTTTGGACAAGTTTTGTAAGAAAAGGAAATTACCAAGAAAGAATAGGAAACAAGAATAAGAATTGGAAAAGAATTGGAAATTGTCTCATGGGCCCAAGGCCCATCTATCTNTCGCCATGGAAGCGCCAAACATAGTAGTCCGACACAAATCCATATTTTGCTAAGTGGAATTTCACGGTAGGCACATCTAAAAACTTAGTGTTTTGACACTTGCGCTGATTACATGGACACTTAATTTTTTCCCCATCCATCCAACTATGTTGACTAGTAGCAAATTGGATGAAAGTTTCGAGACCAGTCAAAATCTCCTCAGTGAGAAGACCATTTCTAATTCGTGTATACATCCAATAACGATTTGAACCCATTGTATTTATCACCTATTGTAAAATATTTTTCAATGCTACATTTCTTTTATAAAAACAAAACCATAACTACATTTCATCGAGACACAAAGAATCCCTTGACTTTTCAATTATATTTGAATATGAGTTATGTTTTCCTAACATTATGACAATGATTGTAAAGTGAAATACTAATAGACATTCAAATACTAATAGACATTCAAATAGAGATTCAAATACTAATACACATTCAAATAGAGATTCAAAACAATCATGCATATTCTCATAATCATGCAATTTGTAATTGTTCAATATACACCTTACTATCAAACCTAGTTTCTACAAATCATGCCAAATTGAAATGAATCAAATGTATAACAATTGTTTTTTCGATTCCATTTTTTTTATTGCCTAAAAAGATTTGAAGAGCATTTGTCTATGCCGACCGGCTACTTGTACATAAGATATAATCAATTTTATTATCCTGCATATCCTCTTAATCATGCAAGTTTATTTACCTTTTTTTAATAGTTTCTAAAGGTTATTTATCCTGCTATCATCATGGAGCTATAATGGACTTCAATTTTATTCCCTGCAGGTTATTTAATATTCTGGAAACTTGCTAATACTTTCCAAAGGTTATTTATATATCCTGCTATCATCATGGAGCTATAATGGACTTCAATTTTATTCCCAAAGGTTATTTATGCTACAGGTTATTTAATATTCTGGAAACTCTATGATGGACTTCAATTTTATCCTATACTACACATCATTGAGCTACTTAATACAGTCTATACACATTTCTAGAATGGACTTCAATTCTGGAAAGGAATTACAGTGTGGAATATATTACAGTGAGGAAAAAGATTTTGACACAATCAAACATCACAACTCAAAATGAAATTCAACCCATGTTTTATCTGGGAAATACCATAAACAAGTAGGTAGAAAAAAACTCACCTCCACCCTTTATCCAACAAACTACATCCATAGATACATCCATAGAAACACATTCATACATTCTGGAAAATATATACACATTCATCCATAGAAACACATTCATAAAAAATTCTGGAAAACCGATACACATTCTGGAAAATATATACACATTCGGGAAAAACACCAACGAGGAGCGAAGGAATTACCTGGGAGCAGTTTGCGTTTTTCGGCAGCGAGGAGCGTGGAGCAGTTCTCGGTGGAGCATAGTGCGTTTTTCGGCAACGAGGAGCGTGGAGCAGTTTTCGGTGGAGAAGATTGCATTTTCGGCGGCCGTGGAGCGTGGAGCGACGGGCAGTCAGCGGTAGGCGGCTGGCGGTGAGCAGCAGATTGTTTCCGGCGGTGGGCGGTGGGCGGTGGGCGGCGGTTGGAGCGTTATGTTTGCGATGGTTACGTTACGGCCGGTTAGGCCATTGTTTGCGATGGTGTTTGTGTTTGCGGCATCGTTTAGGCATTTAGGGTTAAGACACTTTGCGACATCGTTTTTATTTTTTTTTTTTTATATATTTGGCGACGGACCGAAATCCGTCGGTAGGTTTTAAACACAGTCGGGATCGAATACTGGCCATACTTCCGCGTTATTCACGTAGCGACGGAATTATTGATCCGTCGCTAGCTGTAGCGACGGATCTATAATTCCGTCGCTATATTCTTAATAAAAAACGAACTCGCCATATTTAATTAACGACGAAAGCCCATCCGTCGCAAATCTACTCCGTAAAATTTCGGAGTATTACTTTAACGACGGATATTTGAATCCGTCGCTAACAGTAGCAACGGATTCAAATATTCCGTCGCTAGGATTTATTACAACGGGTAATTAAATTATCCGACGTTCGCGACGGAAACATTCCGTCGCTAAATAGCTATATTTATTAATTTCCGTCACTACTCCGTCGCTAGATTGTCGAAAAAATAATTATATGCTTGCAACGTTAGCGACGGATAGTGATCCGTCGCTAATCCGTAGAAAATAATATTATTTAATCAGCCCGCCAAAATTCCGTCGCTAAGCCGTTTCAAATTTATGCGCTGCAATTTACCGCTAAAATTAGCTACAGATTTGATGACGAATATTTTCCGTCGCAAAGGTCCGTCGCTAAAGTCCAATTTTTTGAAAATAAATAAATCCCCCGCTAATCCGTCGCTATACCGTTGTTAAAATAGCAACGGAATGATTCCGTCGCAAAATTCGTCGTTATTTGCGTGTTTTTTTGTAGTGTGATAAAATCTCCAATTTGATCTGCACATTTAATGTCGCTGGTAATTTTTGACAAATCACCTCTGTAAATTGCTCACAAAGTCTTCTTTTACGGCTTGATTGATTCTTGAAACTTGTAGCCTCCAATTTTTTACTTTGTTGCCTTCTCAGCTTGATATTGCAGACTTTGTATCCTTCAGAGCTTGATATTCTTGACTTTGTTGTATTCTTGATTTGATCTTGGGCAAGTTGATCTTTCAAAATATTTTCCGGGTGGTTCTTGCTTGAGTATGAACAATGATTTTCAGAAAATCACCACCTTCAGATTTCTTCTGGTTCATAGCATCACGTACTGGAATAAATATGAACCATGCAAAAATGGTTAAGTACAAATTCCTCTTGAGATTGCTCCATAAGTTCCTCCAAAATAGCTTTCACGCGTGTAAAAATGATGTAATGTTCACGCGTGTGTAGTCCATGCAAGGTTGCTCTATGTTGACCTTACTTCCTCCATCACTTGCTCCATACTAAACTAGCTCCATAAGTTGCTTTATTGACCAAAAACTAGCTCCAAAGACTTTGGTCGTATAACTTGCTCCCAAGCTTCTTCCTTAGTAATAAAATGTAGCAAGTAGGATTCGAACGCTAGACCTTTAGGTATATGCTCAAGTCTTTAACCATTTATCTGTTTCAGCTAATTCGGTCATATCCATCAAATAAATATATTTGATCCTTCTTAGCATTGTATAGCATATGGTGTAGAGATAGTGGATCTTGAAGTTCTTCTCGGCTTTGACCATTTGACTCAAACTTCCTCCATTTGACCAAACTTGCTCCATGAGTTACTCCATAGACCAAAACTTTGACTTTGAGCCGTGATACTACTAGCTCTTATCCTTGCTCTCCAAAGCTCAAAATGTCTTCAATAGGATTCAAACTTGAGTCTTCTAGTCTAGCAACAATAAATTGGCCTTGTCCATTGGATCATGTACACTCATGTGTATAGTGGAAGCAAATGACTTACAAGAGTCATAATTATTAGGACTGTATTAGAGTTGGTATTTCAATAGGTTACTACTACTGTGTTTATATATCCTTTATGTTATTCATGAACATTATTCATTCAATACACGTAACCTTCATCTGGTATCAGTATCCAGGTTTTCCTTTTTTCCCGCACCCTAATGTCAAAAGTTCGCGACGATGGTTCGACTGGCGCCTCTTCGGAGCGCACGGTGACTGCAGCAGCATCTTCACCACCCGTCGTCGCCGGTAGCACGCTGTCCAGTGCTCACCACTTTGTTTCCATCAAGCTGACAAGCCGGAACTTCTTGTTTTGGAGGACTCAGCTGCTTCCTTTTCTGCGTGGTCAAGGTCTTATGGGGTATGTGGATGGCACTCTCCAGTGTCCTGTGCCGGTGGTGCCTCCGCCGGCTGCTCCGGCGGCTGCTTCGACAGCTGCTTCTGCGCCGACTGCTGATGCTGTACCTTTGGATGCGTCGCTGGTCGAGCTGCAGACTGCGTGGAGACGACAAGATCAGGGCATCTTGTCTCTGTTGATTTCCTCCATGTCTGAGGAGGTTATGCACCTTGTTGTAGGGAGGACGANCCATTAAGGCCTCTTAGTCAAATAAGGATATTCATTTAAAATAACCTCAGACCCCGTAACTACTCTGCCAATTGTAGTAGATAAGTCGGTGTAATTTCAACGGCTAGTTTCCAAAGACTCTGGTGTAGTGTCTATTTTACCAGATCTTTAGTCAATACCTTAACTGAGACTAAGCCCAACTTATCTAGTTTGTCATAATAATATTGCCAATTATAAGTTGGGGCTTACAATACTAAACACTAACATACAAGGATAAACATCATTTCAAGTTGTTTAAGGAGATAAATGATGGTCCTACTGTATAGTGTATACATGGGGAATGACTCTACTGCCAAAGTTCAAGACATAGGTCAAGTGGAATTGCTTCTTAATTCAGGCAAGAGGTTAAGTCTATCCTATTTTTCCACACAAAGTAGTTTTGTCTAAGAGTGAAATGTATGTAGTAATGATTATCCACTTGATGAACACTTTAAGCTCAATGTAATAACTGTCATTAATTTTAAAAAAATTAATAAATCTTCCACTTACTTGCTAGCTTGAGTCTTCCAATTTATGTCATGATAGGCTAGATCGTGCTGATTTTAATTCTCAAGTCTCTAAAATTTTGCAAATGTTTTCTCTATATTTGAAGTGTTCACTCTTTGTTCAAGTTTTTCGAAAGTTTTATATTTGAGTGCTCAATTATATATGTTGATAGTTTATTATATCTTGGGAAAACGATGTTTCAATATTCTTAGCACCCTTGAGTGAAAAAGAATCAATTTTAAGAATATTATGAGTGGCATAAGTCTTGGATTTTTTTGTGATTACCATGATTGGAATATCTAGAAATATATATTTTTTGAATTAAATTCCCTGTACAGCTTACAATATTTTCTTTAATTTTAAGTATCGAAAATAGTAATCACTAATGAGTTACAGTATTGTAGGTTATGTGAACCCCTTTAAGTCAAGAATCCAAGCTAGCTTGGAGAATCACTTGTTTGCAATCAGGACTTGACTTTACATTACCAACAGACAAGACTAGGTACATTGAGAGACATAATTTGTCTACAATATTTGTATCTTCTGCCTTTTGTTTTACTTAGTGCGTAAAGTAATTTAAGAGTGTTAATTGTAGAATAGGTGGCGCTGAATGCGGAGAAGACGTAAATGCTTCATCTCATTTTAATCACAAGATTGACGGCTCATCTATTGTCTTATCATTCATGCATGCTATTCCTTCAATCTTCACAGTAAACTATTAGCTGGCAAACATCTCGCTTCCAAAGATGAGGGCCATTATATTGAATAGTCGGTATAACTTTGTAAGTAGGCAAACACTTGTGTGTTTTCGTGTCACGAATTCTTATATGTGAGATTAGTCATGTTAAAATGAAAATGCAATATTTATACTAAAAAAATGTAATATTAATCAGGAATAAAGTGTTTATTATTTATATGAGAAAGTGTGGTACTTTTGAAAAAAATATATATAATACTTTTACATTTTAATTTAAAAGTATTACATTCTCTTATAAGTAACACAACACTTGTCAACGCTACTTATAAGAGAAAGTGTAATACTTTTTAAATCAAATATGTAAAAGTATTAAATTTTCCTTAAAAGTTAATCATTATCCCTTATAAGTAACAAATACTTTATTATCGATTAGTATTACATTTTTCGATATAAATATTACATTTTCATATTGACTCGACCTGACTCGTCTCGCGGATAAGGATTCGTGAGACGGTCTCACACAAAATAGCATTTTTATGGACTTAATTCCAATTTTTAAAAGTTATGGGAACTAATTGAACTTTCAATTAAAGTTGAATGACTTATTTTACCATTCTTTCTATTTTTTTTTTCTTTGCAATTTTTACACTATATGAATGTATCATGTATGCGTAACGTTTCTTAAAGTTGCACATCACAATTTTCCTTAGATGTCAAACTGGATCCATTTAGTTGCGTAACGTTGTGATTTAATAAAGAGTTTATTACCGAAATAGTCCCTCGACTATTGAGAAATTACTAATTCGGTCCTGGACAATTTTTCGTTCCCAATTAAGTTCCCTGACTTTGAAAATTTTAATCAATTTGGTCCTCCGTTTATTTTGTCGTTAAATATCCGTTAAATCGAGATCAAATTGGTAAATTTGCTATAGTCAATGGACCATTTCAGTGAAAAATTAATTATCAATTTGGTCCCGATTTAGCGGATGTTTAACGGCAAAATAAATTGAGGACCAAATTGGTTAAATTTTTCAAAGTCGATGGACTTAATTGGGCACGAAAAATTGTCGAGGACCAAATTAATAATTTCATAATAGTTGAGGGATCATTTCGGTAATAAACTCTTTAATAAATGTGGGTGACTAATATGGAGCTGTACGAAAGCTTCTTGGATGGTTAAGACTTAACGTCCTCTGCTTCTCAAAAAAAAAATTGACTTAACGTCCTCTGCATCTATAGTACCATTATTTTTAAACAATTGGCATCAATGCTACCCGGGAAAATTTCCCATCCCCGAAAAGGATCAAAATTTTCATAAACATTACATTTTCTCACGTAAAGATTATAGATTGCCTCATAAGTAATTTTTTAAAATTTACCAAAAAAAAGAGTAATTTTTTAAACTTTAAATAGTACATTTTGATTTCAAAGTATTACATTTTTTTCTCAATAGTATCATATTTTTCTTAACTTATTCATGATTAGTATTACAGAGTATATTTTTCTTCATAAGTATTATATTTTCCCTCATGAGTAATAATCAATTAATTTTTCTCTTAGGCAACTGTTGACTCGTTGTGCTTTAGTAGGTTGAAAAAGTAGCTATGAGCAGATACTACATTGTAATAGAGTCAGTAGTATTAAAAAAAAAAAAAAAGACTTACCCATTTGACAAAGATTCAAAACCTAAACACAAACGGAAAGTTCAGCAGTTATACCATTGATCCTAGTCCACCTTGAAAGATGAACCCGTGTCGATTTACATCATGAATGGACATAATTTACATACTGAATATTCACAATTTGTAAACTATGTATTTTGAATTCAAATTCACCTTACAAGATGAACCCGAGTCCACAGA
>NXFB01000843.1:0-21589 GCA_002525835.2 Ipomoea batatas
TCAAGTGATTGAGCCAACTTAAGGGATTCCTTACCTCCCAAGAAGATTTTTAAACCGTATAAAGATGGTGATCCTCTCCTTCAAACTTTTCACCGAAGATCCTAAACAAAATCACCATAATAACAACATTTCCAAGAATCTTAGCTTACAATAAGTTCTACGAAAGGATTCTAGTCTTTTAACCGAATAAAATCCAAAGCCTTACCTAGGATGGAAGAACTTGGTGGAGAACATGGCTATGGAGTTCTAGATCCAAGAGGAAGACTAAGCTTTTCTTTCTTCTTCTTTTTCCTTATGATATTTTCGAAAATGGGAGAGAGAATGCAAGACTTGGAGCTCAATCCTCATGGCTAGCTTATCCTACACTCCTCCCCTTTAATTAATTAATTATTACCATGTGGTGAAAAAGGATGCCACTTGTCACAATCCTATGGTGGCTCTTGAAGAGAAATATCTATTTGCTAGTTTGGGGTTAAATCAGATAAAAGTTCGGAGGAATATAACTTAATTCGGGAAAATTTCGATACCAAAATTATTCTAAAAATAATCCCGTCATTAACCACTAAAATTGGGAATTTTTCGGTATCTCGCGAAATATAGGTACGAAGTCCGTAGCAAATTTAACTCTTACAGTTCGTCTAATTTTTCCACTAAACGGAGTTGGAAGTTCACGCTTAATCTTATCATACTCAATAATCCATTTCCTAGGAAAATTCGAAATGTATATACGTCCTTAAAAATTTTACGGTTCGTGACCGGTACGTAGATCGCAACTTATTAATAACTAATCCTACTTATAAAAATCCTTCTGAAGTACCGAGAGATCATCTCAAAAAAATATTTTCGAACCTTAACTTTGTCGGAAAAAACGAGGGGTTACATATATGTACAAATGACATACTTATATATTCAAATGTAATATTAATCATGAATAAAATGATTGTCGTTATAAGGAAAAATGTACTAATACTTTTGAGAAAAATGCAATTAATACTTTTACATTTTGATGTAAAAGTATTATATTTTTTCCATAAAAATATTACATTTTTCATAATAAGTAATGTTGGCAAGTGCCCATTATTTATAAGGTCTTAGTTCCCTGGCTCCGGTGATTGACCTACAACAAAAGAAATGAGTATAAGATATTATTGTAACAACAATTACAAGTATAAAGAAAACAACACAGTAGTTGAACTACTTACATTCCTATTATTGGGACATTTCGGTTTATAATGGCCCAGGTTCTTACAAAGAGAACAACGCGTCACTTTTCCCTTCTTTGATACTATTTTCTTTGTAGATGTAGAGGTAGTGTTACCGGTAGTTGATGTGTTTTTCTTAGATCGAGATGGACCCTGACTTGCCTCACGTGTTCTTTTTCTCTTTGGTCTTCCAGTCATTTTTTTTGGAATTGGAGCAAGTATCTCCTCATTCTGTGTCTTTGGCCAGAATAGTTCTCCATTCATTTGTTGAAGTGCATGGGCATAGGTCCTTAGGTAAGCCTCTTTTGAATAGCATGAGTCAATGTAGTCATGAGGTTCCCTTCCAATGTCGAAAATGACACATATTGCATGTGGGCATGGTATACCTGAAAGATCCCATGCCATGCATGAGCACCTTCTACCTGCAAGTTTTACCTTAAACTGTTGTTTCCCATTCTTAATTTCATAGCCATCATCTCCATTGAAATCAACCTATCATGATGTATTTAAGCAAAAATTTCAGGATATAGTAGTTTTAGCACATATTCATACTATATTAAGCATATAGTAGTTTCAACATACCTTCTAGAGTTCCAGCCCATACTTTCATGAATATTGGTATTTAGCTTCTTCATGACCAAAGGTCCATAATTTCCAGTCCAGCTTTCCACCGATTTAATTTTTTTGGCAATCCTTCGCATCACTCCTACTCGTATGTCTTCCAACATAGGGATGATGGGCTTCACTCTTGCTTTCACCAATGTGCCATTAAAAGCGTCACACAGATTGTTATCCACAATATCACATTTCACACTTGTTCTAAAGAAAGCCTTGTACCAAAATCTCGGAGGGTACCTTTAAACACATGTATTAAATCACATTAAATCAGATTTTGCTTCACTCAAACACATGTATTAAATCACATTTTTGACAGCAAAGACAGACTTTAAACTCACTGTTTTTGCACAACAGAATGACATTATTAAATCAGACTTTGCTTCACTCAAACACATGTATTAAATCACATTTTGGACAGCAAAGACAGACTTTAAACTCACTGTTTCTGCACAACAGAATGACATTATTAAATCAGATTTTGCTTCACTCAAACACATGTATTAAATCACATTTTGGACAACAAAGACAGACTTTAAACTCACTATTTCTGCACAACAGAATGACATTATTAAATCAGATTTTGCTTCACTCAAACACATGTATTAAATCACATTTATTAAATCAGAAAAGATGAACTCCCATTACCTTTCTAAGTCAACCTTTGTTGTAGGGTCCATCTTTCCTAAACATTTAATTTGTTCTTGAAATTCAGGTTCAGTGGTAGCCTTTGCACACATCCAAAAGTGCTTTTTCAACACTTTGCCTCTATGTAGTTTACTCCAATTGGCGTGTACATGTCTTGCACAGTTACGATGCTCAGCGTCAGGAAACAACTCTTGAATCACATGGGTTAAACCCTACAACAAATAACACACAAAATCAGTATAACCTAATGCTTAAATAAAGTGTTACAAGTGGTTATGTATTAGTTAATTNTATTCCATTAATACAGATTTTATATAAGCATAGCAGTTGATTACAATAAATTCTAAACCTAATCAACTTACTACACCAGATAATTAAGTTACTAATAGAAAAACAATGAGTGGATGACATTAGGAGGCAAAGACTAAGTAATAGAAAAACAAGATCAGAAGAAAAGATGAGAGAGCAGCTTTGATACAAGTGGCGACCATGCATGCATAGCAGGACCCTTCCAGCTCGATCGATCTATATATGTATCTATCTAAGCATCCTTTATGACCCCACCACTAATTGCCACCGCCTCATCTCCGACCACCACCTCCTCCTCCGTACCATCTCTCCCCCTTAAACTAAACGACAATGACTTAAACGAAACCAAGAACCTCCCGGTGGGCGGGACCCACAAGTTAAGCAACCCGTGGGGCCTACCGGAGGGCCTCCAAACTCGCACCGTCAAGAACTGGATAGGATTACCTAACGGCGTCTCAGCCGCCGCGTCCCCGCCCCCCTTAAGCACGTCGGTGAGCAACACCCTAGCACTCCCCACGGGCTTCTCCCTCACGTGCCCGTGCGCGTATATGTCCACGTTCAGAGCCGCCATGACGTCATTCTCCGCCACCCCTTGGCGGAACTTGAGCTTCACCACTTGGTTCCACACGGGGTTCGCCCCGCCCTGCTCGTCCACGCGGGTCCTCGCCGCGTCCACGCTCCTCTCCACGTAAGCCTCCGCGTAGGTCCTCATCTTGCTCAAGTGCTTCACGTTCTTCAGGTCGTTGGCGGAGTATAAAAGGACTTCGATCTCCCTCAGCTGCTCTTGCGCCGGTCTCCGCCGCCGGAAATGCGATGACTCGCTCATCGAGAAACTGAGAAGGCGGCGATGATAACTGATACGATGAAGTGAATTGGCCGGATTACTACTATTTATTGAGAGTTGAGAGTGCTTTGGCTTTTTATTCACTATTTTGACTCCAACTTCTACCCTTTACGTTTTATAATTCATAGATGGATTGCATTAATTTAATGGGATAATTTTCAAATATACCCCCAAACTCTTTTGAAAGTTTTAATTACATCATCGAAATTAAAAATAAATTAAATAGACTCCCAAATTTTATGTTTTTTAAAAAAAAATACAATTAACTCATTTTTACCTATTTGGATGTCATATCATATTTTTATTGCTAACGTGAACATCATATTATATTTTTTTTAACAAATTTGAGCACGAACTCCGGGTTTGACTAAAAAGACGTTGGTAATAATCAAACTTGTAACATTTAAGTATGAGAACCATACTTTACTCACTTGATCACTCCTTTCGGGTAAATTTCAATACATTTGAGAAATTAAAAGTGGTAGGATTAGGGTAGTGGTCGAGTTTTGCTTTGATGGTGATGTTATTGTTGTTGTGGTATCAAAGTAACCATTACATAACCTAATAATGTGTGAGTTGACCTAAAGTAACATCTAAACAAGGATTAATTTTACTTTTTTGTCGAATTCATTTGCCTATTTGAAACTTTTAAATTTCAATAATCTAATTGCCTTTTTTGAAATAATTCAAGGGATATATATAACTCTTATCCAAAATTTAATATTAAATTCTCTTCAACTGTATATACATTTAGTTAGACTTTATTTTACTTTTGACCCATTAATTACGATAATATTATTTTATATTTGACTTTTATTTAATGTATTTTCACTTTTTATTCTTTACTTCTTTTAATAAAAAAAATATTTTATTTGTAGTTCAAATATTTTAAGTTGATGTTTAGAATTGAAACAAATCAAATTTAAAGGTCAAAAGTGAAATTTTCATTATAATTGAGTGACTAAAAGTGAATAGTAAGGATCAAATTAAAAGTGAAAATATCATTATTATTGAGGAATCAAAAGTGAAATTTTTATTATAATTGAGTGTTTAAAAGTAAATAATAAGGATCAAAAGTTAAAATATCATTATAATTGATGAATCAAAAGTGAAATACACTTATATATTCTGGAGAAATCTAGCTACAATATAATGTAAATTTTAAAATTTAAAAAAAAAAGTATATTTGTGAAAATTATTCAAATTTATATGTTTTGTGACAATTTTGGCTAAATTTTTAAATTTGACATTTTTGTGCAAAAACTTAAAACGTTGATACAATTTTAATCAATTATGTGATGTCCGGAAAAGAAATAAAATAAAAATCAACCAGACACACATGTCAACTTTGAAAGTTTCGTCTAAAATTAGTATAATCCACAAGCAATACTCAAATATATTTATAAACAATTTATTATGATTAAATAAATTTATTATGAATATAATACTATGATTAAATAAAAAAAATTAAATGTGAACCTATATATCTTTTTCTTCTTGACAATACATGGAGGAATGTTTTAGCTAGTAAAAGGATAGTGTTAATGTAATATTTTATAACACATTTCGTTTTTTTTTAAATACCTTAATGGCAATGTTTGTTTGAAGCGCGCATTTATATCGAAAAATCTAATAATCATCATTATGTAAATGAAAGATGCAAAAATTATAAAAAATATACTTTGTAAATTAGGAGAGAAATGTTATAAATCATGTAATAATGATTTAATAATCTATATATAGTAATGAATATGTAGTAATGATTCAAGGAAATATAATACTAACTCAAGAAACATGCATTTATAATTTAATGTAATTGTAAGTTAATAAAAATTGAAACTAATATTAGCTTAGTTTAGGTATTATTTAAAAAAAATCTTATTTAGAGTTTTTAATGATATATTTTTTAGAAATTCCCACCCCTATAAAACTCAGTTCTTATATCATGGACCGCGGTCTACAATGCATTGTGGACCGTGGTCTCAAAACGACGTCGTTTTAGTAAGTGGGAGATGGAGCCCGTAATTGACACTACAATTCATCTCAAAAGATACTGCCTTACATTTGTTTTGATATTATCGAATGAAACTGTAGTTGTGTTGAAATGTAACTGCAGTGTATATGAACTGATACTAAATAACAGTTTCACATTTGTGTTTTATATTATCGAATGAAAACTATAGTTATATCGAAATGTAACTGTAGTTGTGTTGAAATGTAACTGCAATGTATATGAACTGATACTGAATAACAGTTTCACATTTGTGTTTTTATATTATCGAATGAAACTGTAGTTATATCAAAATGTAACTGTAGTTGTGTTGAAATGTAACTGCAGTGTATATGAACTGAAAGTGAGTGGCGCGAATTCATCCGTCTGTTTTCATTAATCAAAACTACGTCGTTTTGATGCGCGGTTCACAATGCATTGTGGACCACGGTCCACGATATAATTTGCGTATAAAACTCACACGATTTATAGTCACTCTCTAATGTGGTTAGTTGTTTCTTGTCTCAAAACTAACTGTTCCGTTTAATCAAAATATCAAATATGTTTTAAAAAGGGTAATTATATCCCAGTCGACTAAGGATTCAAATTCAAATTTGTAAATTTGAATCCTTATGATTTACTCAATGCACACCCTCATATAGTGGCTACAAATTTTTTTCGTCACTTCAAAAAAAAGTATGTTTTAGAGGGGGGGAAATAAACTGTACTCATTCTTTTTTTAAAAAAAAAAAAAAAAATGTTTAGAGGAAAAAAAAAAAAAAAAAGCTCTACTCATGTTTTTTTGTTTAAAAGGAAATAAGAAAAAAAAATATGTTTNTTATTAATATATAGGGGGAATCACCGATTTGGTCCCTCAATTGTTGTCAAACTGTCAATGTTGCCCTTTAATTCCTTTTTCATCGATTTAGTCCCTGAAAATAATTGTTTTTGGTCACTTTACTCCATCCGACCAGTTTCCGGCGAAAGCTTCGATTTAACAGGGGTAAATTAGTATTCTCCTTTCTTCAGCCCTCCCTCACTCTTCGTTTAACAACGACAGCGCAATTACTGAAGGCGGCGGAGGAAGAAGAAGAAGTAGACAAAGCCCAGAGTAGATCTACCACGAGAGCCGCCCCCATTGAGAAAAAGCAGCCGCCTACCGCCTTGGACTTAGCTCTGGCCAACGCCGCGGCTGCCGTCACTCCTACATCCACCGACTACGATGGACTCGCGGCCAGCGGTGTTGCTATTAAAGAGCTTGGCCATCATTACGTACAAACTAAAACTCAAAATGCAGTTCAAGTGGTGAAGAAGCCTTTGCCTACCTCCAACTGCGTCGTGCCTTTCTCTCGCCGCGCGGGGACCCCGAAGAAAGTTCCCAAGCCCGCGAAACCCAAATGGTAGTCAGTTTAGTCACTAAAAATTTGTTGTTATTGATGATCCTCGTGGGTTTAGTTGAAATGGTTCGGAGGTTGGTTATCGATTCGCGCACCCAAAGTAGTGACGAACTCGCCGTGATGCCTGGGATTTCGAGGGAAAGTTAGCAGAGCCTCGAAATTTAGCAGAGATGGAGGCGTTTGTGAAGAAGACCACTAAAAAATGATACAAGTTCAAGTAGATGTGATCGACAAGAAGCTGGAAAATGAAATTGGTTGGGAAAGGGGAAAAGAAACAGAATTGAAAAAGGGGAGTTTAGTGATGAAAAGCTTAAGGAAAAAGAAACAGAATTGGAATCGAAGCTCAAGGAATTGGATGGGAGAACTGGAAATTTGGAGACAGTGATGAGCAAAACAGAAGAAGTCCGACAGGCAGCGCTAAAGCTCTGGAAATCAGATCCGGAACGACCAACTCAAGCAGATCCACTTTTGAGCTCCACCGCAGGGCAGATTGGTTCCCAGCCTGAATCTCCACCTGCAAAGCCTAAGAAGTCCGAGGATCCAAGAAAGCTTCCGAAAAAGTAAGATTTTCCCCCTTTTGGTTTTGCTATTTTGGCTGGAATATATATTTGCTGGATAATCTTGTTCAGTTTATGATATTTTTTCTGTGTAATCTATAGTTTTTGGGTTTCAAATAATCCAAAATGGTTTCATGTTGGAGTCTATGAATTGCTTCTATTGAATATTAATGTTAGTGATGATGTTTCAGGTATGAGATCTGCTCTGTCTAAGGCGGGAGATCTGCTATGTGATGCAAAGTGCTGTAGTTGTTAAACGAAGAGGGAGGGAGGGCTGAAGAAAGGAAAATACTAATTTACCCCTGTTAAATCGGAGCTTTCGCCGGAAACTGGTCGGATGGAGTAAAGTGACAAAAACAATTATTTTCAGGGACTAAATCGATGAAAAAGGAATTAAAGGGCAACATTGACAGTTTGACAACAATTGAGGGACCAAATCGGTGATTCCCCTATATATATATATATATATATATATATATATATATATATATAGCCGATACAATCATTATATATTGTGTGGCCCATCAATAAATTATAATTTAATTTATGTACTATATCTTATTAAAGCTACAAGTCTACGATGACTTCACTGCGCTTTTGCTACAGAAGTCATCCTGAGCCTTGATGATATGAAATACCGGACGCATAAAATTTTAATGTAGAAATTATTTTGGAATATAATACACATAAAAAAATAATTTATATGTCCGGAAAATTGAATAATCATGTGTGACTTTGATGGGCTCCAAGCAACACGTGGACCATAGTCTTTTTTCGGGTGGCGGGGTGATTCGAACTCATGACCTTTTGCATGGCTCTAATACCAAATTGAATCATGTGCTCCATCCAATTAAAAGCCTAAACTGATAGTTGAACTGCACATTTATGTTTATATTATATTTTGCTCACACGGAACATCAGAAAGTATAATTTGTGGAGTAAATTTAGGAACTTGTTTCCACCTACTGGCTACCATGCCAAAGTAAACCAGAAGTCCAGAAGTCAATGCAACCTGCAAGGAAAGCCATAACTTTAGTTTTGGGGATATTTTTCTATGCAAATTTAGTCTTTGTGGGTCTCATTGCTTGGAAAAATAGGGGAAAGAAACGTACAATTTTGGCATGCTTAGCACTGCGCCCTGCGCGTAAAATGTTATTTTCCCTTTTTTCCCTCTTTCCTCGTTTTTTTTACTATTGACTCTGTTATAATGCAATATATATTTTTATATTGACTCTGTTATAATACAATATGTATTCATAACTACTTTCTCAACCTATGAAACACAAAGTGTCAATATCGTCTCCACTAAAATTCGAACCCACCCCTTCCATATAGGAGTGCAAGGTGCCACTAGGCCACTAAGGTCTTGGCTTTCTCTTTCCTCGTTAATTGTTCTCACCGCAAAAACTAACTAAAAAAACTCAACTAATGTTTCTTCCCAAAAGGTTAAATCCCCAACCCCAATGACTTTTGTTTGTTGCGCACAAGAAGCCCTTCAGTTTGAGAGGTTGCTTCCACACAAGGAGCCCTTCAGTTTGAGAGGTTGCTTCCACACTGTCGCTAGCTGGTGAGACTCGACCTTTAGTTTTTCTTCTAAAATTTCGTCTCTGTGACCAATTGAGCATCCCATGCGACAAAGAAAACCTATAAAGTATTTTTAATTTTCAAAATAAAAAATTGTGCTAGTAAACATGTTTTCTATTTTTTGTTTCCAAAATTCCCCATGGAGAAATGTTTTAATTAATAAACAGTCACTAAGGTTGTCATTAGAGAAGTTACTGCAAGAAAAGCCATAACTGTTTAGTTTGGATGTTTAATTTGATGAAGCAGAGCTTTCAACAAACTATTTGTGTTCGTGTTCGATAAGCGTTCGTTTATGTTCATTTATTAAGATAAACAAACATTAACAAACAAAATTTAGAGCTCAGTTAATAAACGAACCAAGCATGAACATTGGTAATCTCGTTTGTTAAGAGATCGTGAACACGCTCGTTTGGAGAAAGAAAAAAAAATATGGATAAACATTGATTTCCTATTAAATTGAACAATCCAAGCATACTAAATCATAGAGAGAGAAATGGAAGTAGGAATTGAAAGTACATGTAGAATTATTAAAAAACAGAAAAAGAAAAAAAAATCAGATTTATCATAAAAAATTATTTTAGTTATTTTGGGAGCAATTGGTGGGCACGCACCAACTCAATTTTATATATAAAAAAAAATNCAATAGTTTGTAATTTGTAGATTTTCGACTTCTCTTATTTGGGCTAGAAATGCCTGGGCTTGTAGGGCATAGGGTTTTTTCAATCCTTATATCGTGAACCAAGACCCTAGTCCAAAATGGCATCGTTTCGTGTAGTTATTGGGGCGACGGGCGGGATGGACGCCGTTCCGTCCGTCTAATCCCTTTACATACAATTTTATTTTTACTTTTTAACTAAAGTATAAAAGCGATGGAGTCTTTTTCCACAAGACTCGCTGCATTTTCGACAATCCATAAGCGAGAAAAGCTCTGGCGAACAAGAAAAACATGGACAAAAGAAGCAAGAACAAAAACACACACAAGTTCATCAACATCACCAAAACAAATACGTCAAAGAAGGTGAATATTTAAACAACATTGTGAAAATTTGAAAAACAACACATAATATCTGTATATATATCATGAAAGTTATACACATTGGCATGAAAAAATTCAACATTAAGTAAACATTTGTAATTAAACACGGTTATATATATTTGCGTAATATGAATATATACACAAAATTCATAACCATACATGCACGAAGAAAAATGAAACAGAAATGATAATACTTATATTTATGATTCTATGTATCCTATTCAATCATTATCTGTATTCTAGTATGTTATTGTGTACATAATTGATTTCGAGTACCACACACTCATGAGACAAACAATAATGCTAATACTCAAGCTATTGATAATACTTGGGCTTATATTCTATGTATTCAAGTCAATGATTCTGTGTATTCTAGTATGTTATTCTGTACATCATTGATTTCCAATACCATAACTCATGAAACAACATAGATAATACTTGGACTTATGATTCTGTGTATTCTATTCATAAATTTTGTGTATTCTTGTATATGATTCTGTGTATTGTATTATATATTTATGTACATTATATACTTATGTACATTAATGATCTAATTTTTTTGTATTTACTATTATTGCAGCAATGTCAAGCTCCACAAAGAGTGACCCCATATTGGCAACAATGAAAATGGCAGGCAACAAAAAGAGAGGCCGTGTATCTAGCTCACTGCCTGTACATGTAGACTTTGAACCAGAAAAAAATGAGAGACCAACGAAGCGAAAAAATGACAACATACGAGAGGCTACTGAAACATAACACCCCACCAATCAAGGAAAAAAACGGAAAGACAGTATGACCAACCAAAACACAAGAAATACTTCACTGTTAGGACAACTCCTAAGAAGCTATTCACCCTTATAAGCAGTTTGAGTGAAGAGCAGCATGAAGCTATAAAGGACATTGGGTTTGGGTCATTGCTTGACCTAAAGCACACCCACTATGATGGAAAGCTGGTCAAATTCTTTCTTAACACTAGTACAAAAAGTGGCATTTGCGTATGGAGTTTTAGACTTTTTGCGTCCGGAGTACTCCAGACGCATATGCCGTAGACGCAATTGGTCCGGACTATCTGCGTCCGGAGTTGCCCGGACGAAGATAGTCAACCATATACGTCCGGAACTGGGCAGCTCCGGACGCAGATGGATTTTTTATTTTTTTTTAAATGGACTATCTGCGTCGGGAACTGGGAAGTTCCGGACGTAGATAGTAATTTGTTTTTATATATAAAAATGACTATCTGCATCTGGAACTGCCCAGTTCCAGACGCAGATAGTCGTTTTTATATATAAAAAAAATTAATTATTTCCTGTACTTTCCAGCAACCTTAACACTGTCAACACATTAAAATTAACACCGAAAAATTAACAAAAATTTCAATGAATAATTCAAAAATTCAAATAAATAAATATTTAAAGAAAAAAATACACTTAGTCTCTTAAGTTCTATTGGTGAAATTGATTGATCATCTAATACTTATTGCATCAAGCATGATGCCCAACACACGGCACTATGGCAGTACTGCATAGTTAGTTCCCCATAAGCAAAATTGGTCCGGTTATATTTTAAATATGTAAAACAGAACATCAAAAGTTCATAGTAAATTACCATGTCCTATTTAACATTTAGGGAAGATTAAAAAAAATACTCATTTTCTTCACAAATCTCAAACATCATCTCTCATTTCACAAGACTGGATGTGTAAGAATAAACATATGAAAGGGAATAGCAGCACACAAAGTTCCGTAAGTACAGCGCAAACATTCTAAAATTTTTAAAACTGAAAATGTAAATCGTAAAGTTGAGACTATACAGAAATTCATGCCTAAGAACTCTAGTACCAAAGTTCAAAACATGGCAGCCAGAGTAGCAAGATCAATAAGTAACGTTCATACTTACATTAAAACTGCCTTAGCAATAGCCAAATCATCTTCTCCAGGGTAACACTGCCTATCGAGAAATACAATTTACATGTGTCCATCAAACAAATCATTAAGTGAAAATGAGAAATACTGCATATAATTAATAACATATCAACAACTTTATGAAAATTAAAGCATATCAGCTAGTCAGAGAAAGTCAAGCTCAACATGAGGAAATGTATAACTACTCAAACTCAACCCTGAACCACAGAGAAGTAAAGAAGGGGTGAGGGGGAAGAGAGAATGAAGAAATCAATAGCTGTCTAGGTTTTGACAGATTCTGGTTAAAATAAGTCATATCAAGGATTTCAGACTTACAAAAATCAAATCAGGTAGCAACTACAAGTCAATTCCTTTACACACTCAACAATTTCACAAATTACCCCACTAATAGAACTTAAAGTTCCACATAAATATTAGCTTAAAAGAACAGACCATGGACTTTGCTCTCTAATATTTTAACAAAATTCTCATTTAAGTCTCACAGATAAAGTATTAAGGATTACATGAAGAACTTTTAAGTCTAATAATATAACTCAAGCTTTCCAGCCATGAACCATTACAATGACGGCTAACCAAACATGCGAAAGCCAAAAATTATTCAGGCAGTACACAACTTCTGGAGGCATTAAGCATATACAAACCTTATGAAGTAAATCTAATTACATATATACTACAGCTATAAAAAAAACATATTTAGCACAGAATCTATAGGGTTTACAATTCAGTTTTGAAAACAATGACATTCCATTCCTAAGGGATTAAAGACGATCTGTTATTCCTATACATTCTTAAGTCGTTCAAAGATGTTAAAAAGGATGGCAGGCAATTAACACTTTAAGGATGTTTGCCTATACTTCTCTGAGGTCTTGACCTTCCTCTAGTTCTTACACTCGCACTTGGATCTCCAATTATATTCTCGATTGGATGATTCTTCTGAGTTCGGGTCGATGCTTCTACCTGATCTTGATCAGTATCAGATTCAGATTCCTCCTCAGTGGTAGGTTGTGGATTTGTGATAGCTTCAGGTGACCTTGTGCTTGTGTCAAGTTGTTCTGTGTTATCTTCGGGTTCACCTGTATAAGTTTCAGTGGGTGTGTAATTCACTATCTCACAGGGTTGATCATCAACCACAACATTTGTGGATTCCATTACAGATTTTGTGACCTTATTGTAAACTCTGTAAGCTCGACTGTTGGATGAGTAACCAAGAAAGATCCCTTCGTCGCTTTTAGTTTCAAATTTCGCTGTGGGATGCCTATCCTTCAAGATGAAACATCGTGAGCCAAAAATATGAAAATATTTTAAGTTCGGTTTCTTACCTTTCCAGATTTCATAGGGAGTTTGATTTGTTCTGGGCCGTAGGTACACTCTGTTGATAATGTGACAGGCCGTGTGAACTGCTTCTGCCCAAAACTTCTGAGGTAGGCGTTTAGCATTTAACAAAACCCTGCCCATTTCTTGAATATTGCGATTATTTCTTTCTACAACTCCGTTCTGTTGTGGAGTTTTTGGTGCAGAGTATTCATGCGTGATTCCTAGGTTGTTGCAAAAATCGTCAAAGACGGTATTTTCGAACTCTCGTCCGTGATCACTTCGTATCCTGACAATCAGTTCACTTTTCTCCGTTTTTAGTCTTCAACATAGTGCTTTAACGGCACTAGTTGCTTCAGATTTTTCCCTGAGAAAAGAAACCCAAGAAAAACGTGAGTAATCATCGACACATACGAGTATATATCGCTTACCTCCAATACTCTCAGTTTGAGTTGGTCCAATCAAGTCTATATGAATTAACTCCAAACAGTGTTTCGTGTTGATGTTGTCATGTGCTTTGTGTGATGATCTCGTTTGTTTTCCGGACTGACATGCTCCACACACTCCAGCTGTTTCAGTGTTTAGTTTCGGTAGTCCTATAACACCTTCAATCTTAGCAAGTTTTCTCATAGCCCGGTAATTGATATGGCCAAGTTTTTGATGCCATAATTCTGATTCATCCAACTTCGACCTGTAACAGGAAATATCATTTGTTAGCATATAACAATTATCAGTAGACCTTTTACCTTCCATGATAAGCTGTTTTTTATCATCCGTGACACAGCATCTTGCTTTTGTGAATGATACATCCAAATTTTGATCGCACAGTTGACTGATGCTGATGAGGTTTGCATGTAAACCCTTGACAAGAAGTACTTTTTCCAATCTGGGTAAACCAGCTACATTCAGTGTTCCAATACCCATTACTTTGCCTTTGACACCATCACCGAAAGTGACTTCACATTCCCTATTTTTGATGTTGTTGAGGAATTTTGAATTTCCTGTCATATGACGCGAACAGCCGCTGTCAAAGTACCACTTTCTTTCTCGTCCTGTACTTTTAGTATGCAACGAAACATGACAAACAAGGTCAGTTTTCTTGACCCAGATTTGTTTGGTGAAGGGAGTAATAAACTTGTTGTAGTATTTTGTAGCCCTTTGATCCTTGTAGAAATAGTAGCATTCCGGTCTGGTGTGGCCACGCATCCTGCAGTAATGACAAATAGGGTTATATCTCATGTGATGAAAGTTTCGATGCGATACATTACCATAGCCTCGTCTAGTTGTATTAGATTTTGACAAAACACGATGCGATTCAGATTCTGTAACACGATGTTGCGGGGCTGAGCTTGATTCTGGCGTGTTATGAACTGGTTCAGAACTTTTAACAAAAATAGTATCTTTGTTCTTGCCACCGGTGAAGCCAAGCCCAAATTTGGTAGTAGTTTGTCTTCCTGAAGATGTGGTGTCCATCATCTTGATTCGCCGTTTGAGAGTGTCCAGCTCTTGTTGTAGCTTTTCCTCACATTCTTGGCTAGCCTTCAGTAGGATTTCTTTTTCAGAAGCTTGATTTTTGTACACTTTTCTTGCATCTTCTAATACACCAATTTGACTAGACAAAGAACGATGAACTTTAAGTAAAGCCTCCCATTTGGAGTACAATTTTTTGTATTCTAATTCATAAGACATAGGAGGTAACTCGCGATCTTCAGCTGAATTATATTCTCCACTGTCTGATCCAGCGAGCTCTTCTGTGTCAGGATCAACATCAGCTATTGCGGTGAAGGCCACAAAGTTTCCAGAAATTTCTTCAAAGTCTGACCCAACAGCTTCTGATTCAGGTTCATCGTCGCTTTAGGTTAGGGCCGTCATGGACTTCTTTCTTCGTAAGTATGTTGGACACTCGGCCTGGACATGTCCAAATCCTTCGCATTCATAGCATCGGATGCCCTTGTTCGCTTTGTCTTTAGGTTCAGCGGTACGTGAGCCAGATGATCTTGATGTTGATCCTCCAGATTTTGTCACACCTTTTGAGCTACTTGAGTTCATCCCTTTATGATTTTGCACCCTAGAATTTTGTGTGTAATTCTTTTGCTTAACCTGTTTCAAAATTTTAGAAAAATGTTTAGATAATAAGCTAACAAGATCATCAGAAAGCTCATCTGTATCAGGCATGTCGAAGTCTTGTCCTTCAGCGTTGAATGCAACAGACTTCTGTTTCTTTGTATGATCAGTCAAGATCTCCATTTCGTAGGTCTTAAGGCTTCCCATCAATGCTGCAAGAGTTTTGTCTTCCCAACCGGCATTTTCCTGGATAGCGGTCACCTTCATTCGAAAACGCGGTGGTAGAGAACGCAAGACTTTCTTGACCAATTTTTGTTGAGGAAATGGTTCGCCTAGCACAGCATCTCGATTTGCAAGTTCTTGAACACGTTCATTGAAACTCACAATGTCCTCGTTTTCGTTCATTCGTAATTCTTCGAAATCAGATTGAACTAGTTGTAATTTAGACTGTCTTACTGAATCAGTGCCTTCATAGGTAGTTTCTAGTATTTCCCACGCGACTTTTGCAGAGTCACAACCTGCAACTAAAGTGAATTGACTTTCATGCATTAGCAAGTAAATAGTATCTAAAGCTTGATTATTATAACCAGCAAGGGTTCTTTCAGCCGCATCCCATTCAACTTCTGGTTTGAGCACTTTGGGATCATTTTCCGTTGCACCCGCCTTTTTGGGATGTTCCCAACCGGTTAGGACGGCTATCCAGACTCTATCGCCTAGAGCTTTTAGATGCATTCTTGTCCGAGCTTTCCAGTAAGAGTAGTTGTCACCTGTTAACTCGGGAGGAGTTTTATGCCTATACATCCTGACACACTTAACACACAGTGAGAAAGATCAAAAACAGATAAGCCAAATCAAAGAAAAACACAAAAACGATGTGAGATCCTGAGTTCAAGAAACACAAAGCACCCAGATCGCTGGACTAATAAATTAAGTCCCCGTGCTTTGATACCAATTGAAAGATTGTGAATCTTGAATGCAGGTGATATCTATTTGGTTCCTACTTTGTTTTTAAAACAAATTAATCAACTGTATTTATTACTGTATTAGAAACAATAAATAATAAAAACAGCGCAGGAAACATAAATGAACCAGGATATGTTCACGCAGTTCGGAGCACCTTCTCCTACATCTGCGGGGCCACACAAAGGTGAAACCCAACTCCACTAGATGATCAAAGATGTTACAAGGTTCACCAGATATCCATCCTCCATGATGGCCTAATCTATTACACCTACAAACATCACCATCTCCTGAGTTGGTAGTGTGTCAACTTCTTCAGCTTTCCCGGGCCAATCAGCAAGTCTTCCACTTGATGTAGTAAACAGGACAACAACATAAAACTAGTCTAATAAGAAGCCATATTACAATGATCTTGAGTCTGTATCAGACTAACAGACTTTACATATTAAAACAGTAGGCTAAGACTAAAATAGTAGATCTTAATGTTAAAACAGCAGGGAACTTTGGCGATCTTTTCAGTGAAATCAGCCACTAAACCTCTGAAGCTTCAGCTCTATTTATACATGAATATCTGAGCTCCTTCCCTGTATTTGATCTCCTCAATTCAAGGTAAGGCACTCATCTACATCTTGCCTTGATTTTCTCATCTCTGACATTTTTGCTTGAACAAATATGAGCCACTCATCTCATGCAAATAAACAACACTAAAAACTATACCTTAAGCATAATTAATTAGACCACTTAATTAACAAATAAATTGCCAATTAACGCGGGTTTGATGTAGTTGTCCATTGCGTCAGTGGGTCCCATTTAACTGCAAGAAACTCCACTCTTGCAGATGCTCCTCATTCTTCTCTCTCCCTCTATATCTCCTCCAACTCACCAAGATCTCTTACATAAACCATGTAAAAACCATTGATATGAATGCTCTTAGTGTAATTGACTAATAATAATTACCTAATAATTATTACGGTAATTAAGCTAAACATTGGTCGTTTGATTTATTTTTATAATAATTACAATTAAATTATTTCTCATTTTTTCATACTTAGTTTAGTNGATATTTTCTGTGCCTCGGCCGAGAGACCGAATGCCGCACGGACGCGCGCGTCCGTGCCCGCGTCCGGCCTTTCGGCCGTGACGCCGTAAATCTGGACGACGATGGACGCGCGTTGGACGCGCGTCCAAGGCCGCGTCCACCCCAAATCTGCCAGAAAATATCTGGCGCAGTCCGAAAGATTGAGCCGGTAAAAATAGTTCCCGAACTCTTTTTCACTTGAATTTTTTATGGTAGAACCCCAACTTATAGTACTTGATGTCCATAAAAAGTTTTGGTCATTTTGATCCGCGAATAAACACAGAAAATTCCCTTTTTGCTCTTGGCAGTGTGCTATTTTTCTCTCTGGACCAGTTTTGGAAAAAATGCAAAAACCATACTTATACTACTCCGATCATTATGAAATTTTATATGTAGGTTCTACACTTATAGAACTACATGTCCAAAAAAAATAGGATCAAAATACCTTACCAATTTTTCCCAATAAATCTCAGAAGTTACTGCCAGAGACTACCTTTATTTCCTTTCACTATTTTCACAAGTATAAGCCTATATAGGCATAAATACAACATATACATGCATAAATTAGCTATGAACATGCATACAAAAATTACTAAACGTTAAAGTGTAGTTTCTTTGAGCCAACTTGTAGATCTATAACATAGCACATAATTTTCATGTAAAAATTCCTAATCATATAATTTCCTAGCAATTGTCTACCTTCAAGTGATTGAGCCAACTTAAGGGATTCCTTACCTCCCAAGAAGATTTTTAAAACGTAGAAAGATAGTGATCCTCTCCTTCAAACTTTTCACCGAAGATCCTAAACAAAATCACCATAATAACAACATTTCCAAGAATCTTAGCTTACAATAAGTTCTACGAAAGGATTCTAGTCTTTTAACCGAATAAAATCCAAAACCTTACCTAGGATGGAAGAACTTGGTGGAGAACATGGCTATGGAGTTCTAGATCCAAGAGGAAGACTAAGCTTTTCTTTCTTCTTCTTTCTCCTTATGATATTTTCGAAAATGGGAGAGAGAATGCAAGACTTGGAGCTCAATCCTCATGGCTAGCTTATCCTACACTCCTCCCCTTTAATTAATTAATTATTACCATGTGGTGAAAAGGGATGCCACTTGTCACAATCCTATGGTGGCTCTTGAAGAGAAATATCTATTTGCCAGTTTGGGGTTAAATCAGATAAAAGTTCGGAGGAATATAACTTAATTCGGGAAAATTTTGATACCAAAATTATTCTTAAAAATAATCCCGTCATTAACCACTAAAATTGGGAATTTTTCGGTATCTCGCGAAATATAGGTACGAAGTCCGTAGCAAATTTCACTCTTACAGTTCGTCTAATTCTTCCACTAAACGGAGTTGGAAGTTCACGCTTAATCATATCATACTCAATAATCCATTTCCTAGGAAAATTCGAATTGTATATACGTCCTTAAAAATTTTACGGTTCGTGACCGGTACGTAGATCGCAGCTTATTAATAACTAATCTTACTTATAAAAATCTTTCTGAAGTACCGAGAGATCATCTCAAAAAAATATTTTCGAACCTTAACTTTGTCGGAAAAACCGAGGGGTTACAAGATCTTAGACCTTGTTGAATTTATTCATCTCTAGAACTTAAGTGTTAATGTTTAGTGCATGAAAAATATTGTTATTGTGGTGATGTTTTTAGAGACTTTGAATTCAAGGAAAGATCTAGCACTTCTTGGGTTAAGAATCTTCTATTGAGGTAAGGAATCCCTTAAGTTGGCTCAATCACTTGGAGATAGACAAATGCTAGGAAATTATATGAGTAGGAATTTTTATATGAAAATTATGTGCCATGTTATAGATCTAAAAGTTGACTCAAAAATCCTTACTTTGATTTTTGATAAATTTGTTATGCATGTTCATAATTATTTTTATGCATGTACATATCGTATGAGACCCATGAATGCTTACATTTGTGAAAAATGTGGAAGATCGGGCCGTTACCACCCCGATCTTGCGGCCCACAGTGGGCAGAAAACTGAAGGACACAACAGTGGACGCGCGTCCACCGCGCGCCCTTCGCGGAACCATCGTTCTGCGCCTCGACCGAGAGACCGAACGTCGCACGGGCGCGCGCGTCCGTGGGCGCTCAGTNGGAACGATTCAAAGAAACAAAGATTCAACGGAAGATTAAAGAGAACGATTGCTCAACTAATCCTAAACTCAAGAACATACTATACTTCTAGCATCCTAAACTTATAACTTACCCAACCCAAGACTAGCATGCAAGAACTTAAACTAACAACTTACCCAGGTTACAGGGTTTCTACTACGGAGCTAACACTAACATGAAAACTACCAACTAACCTGGGTGGCCTCCCTGCGAAGAACTGCCTGGACCGTGGAAAGGATAAGGATGCAGATACTCCGGTGGCACCTCAATGCCTAGCTTGGCCTCGATGAAGCCTAAGCGCTGAAAGCCGCGATCCACCCTCAAGTCCAGCGACGTGAACCTCGCCTCTACCATGCGGTGCATCTCCTGCAGCTGTCGGAGTACGGGGCCAACTGGTGGCGCAGAAACTAAGGGGTCATGCTGCTCCTTCCTCCGATGCTCCCGGTCAGTCTCACCCTCGGGCTCTTCTTCTTCAGCTTCTTCCTCGGACTCGTCGTCCTCCTCATCATCACCTGCCTGCTCAGCCTGCTGAGGCGCGACCAACCCTCGCAACCTCTTGTGTGGAATATGAAAACGCTCAATCAGCTCCCTGCTCTCGGCTGCTGGCATCCTACTCAACTCATGAGCCGTGATGTACTCATTCCCATCCACCTGAAACAGCCCTGAAAACTGCAGACTCGGTGCGTTGAAAGTGCTATGAACCGGCTGCCTTGCCAACTCCCCGGTCACATTTACCCTCTTTTTCTGAAATATCCAGCTCAAAACCATCCCGTAGGGCCGGTTGCGTCTCTTGACGGTCTTGCAAAACTCCATATGTGAGCATCAGACTGGGCAAGTCAAACTTCACCCGATGCTTCAAGAAATACGCGAAAGCACACTCTATCGCCGTAACCTCCTTGCTGTTGTTCCAGTTTGGCAACAAGCTTTCTCTAATCAACAAAGTCAGAATCTTCTGCTCACCGGTCAAATTGTGCTTAACGGGGCGGGTGTCTAAAGAAATGCCCTCATCTTGCCCCAACATATATCTCAAATAATCCCGAAAGCCCACCTCCTGCGTCTCAATCCAAGCATTACGCTCGTATTGACTCACACCCCCTAACGGCAAACTGAGCAACCTAGCAAGCTTAGGCGCGTCAAAAGAAATCCTCACGCCCTTCACTATCGAAGTGAGAACGGCCACTTGGTTGACTGTCTTGACTTTCATATTTTGATAAAATTGGTTAACCAAGTTGGGATACACTACACTTTCAATTCGCAGAAATTGTTCCAACAAGCCTTGATAATTCAACATATTCACGAGTTCGGGCGAAAAGTGTAATGGGTCAAGAGCTTTACCGTCTATAATGGAGTATTGGATGTTGCTCGGGCCTTCACCTTCACCGGTTGGATTTCTTCTCGGCATTGTTGTTGTTGATGTTGGGCTGTTGAACCGTTGATTGCCGTGGAGGGAACGAGAAACGGTCGATGTTTGCGGACCTGGGCGGTGGACGTGCGTGGCCTGACTGCTGTAGACGGAGGAAAGTTGCGGATCTCGTCGCTCCTTCGCGTTTTGCTGCTACGGGGAAGAAAAACGGAGAGAAGAGGCGGAACAGAAACGAGAGTAGGGTTTTTAATCTGCTGGAACGGGGAATGACGCATGTACCCCTCGGCTTTTGCGGATCGCTTCAGTGGAAGACCACACCCCGTTGCTTTGCTTTCCTTCTTCTCGCGGAGCACGCTGACGGAGCTCGCTGTTCCGTTGCCCTCTTCCGCACGCGCACACGGAACTCGCTCACGGAGGACACTGCTCCGCCCTCCTGGTCCGCACCGTCACACTCGCTCAAAATAACATTAAAAAGCAATTCTTGCGACTTGAAACTAACGAACTGACGCGGTCGGGTGGTCTAGTCGCCTTGCCACTTGCTCTTTGGTGCGGGTTTGAGTTT
>NXFB01000846.1:23050-33216 GCA_002525835.2 Ipomoea batatas
TTCCAGCCGTTGCCGAAAACTTTCAATTCATTGTCACCCGAAATTGCCACAACCTCCACTGTACTACCTTCTAAAAATATATAAATAGAACTATAGAAGATAAAAAAAATTGGTGTGGAATTACCTATAATCTCTATTTATATATTAATTATTGTTCTTAACCTTTTTTATTTTATTTTTAACTAGGGAGATGACACAGGGCGTCTAAAAATTAGAACCTATTTTACAAACTATAAACTTGAGACACCTGCCAACTTTCTCTGGGGCAAGATTTTTAGACATCTCAAATTCTCATGTCTGACAATCAAAATAGAAGAGAATAACACTTGAAAATATGACGTTGTTTACATGGTACCAAGTTTGTTCACCTGTGATTAAGATATCATTTTGTTTTTTGAGAGAGATTTTAGGGCTCAGTGTAGTATATAAAACTTTTTCTATTCTCTTGAGTCTTGACAATTGACATTGAGATTCTGTGAATGTTATCAGATCTGTAAACAATAAAATAAGAAGAACAAATTGCAAAATTATTTCTTGTTTCTAAATGCAATATAAATATATATAATGCTGCTATCATGAGTAGTCTTTAGTTGTACAAAGGATGAAAGACACAAAACTATAGTCAAAGTTTAGACTACAATTGGATTCTTTGGACCATTGTCACGCCACCTTCAGACCTTCAGTCCTTATACTGTGGACCATGGGTCATGGTTGATACTGTAGTTGTGTTGAAAGGATATTGTAGTTGTGTTGAAAAGATACTGCAGTTGTGTTGAAAAGGAACTGTAGTTGTGCGGAACAGAGGTTGTGTCATTCATCTGGAACTGCAATTGTGTTGAACTGATACTGCAGCTGTGTTGAACAGATACTGTAGTTGTGTTGAATGGATGAACGACCTCTGTTCCGTGCAACTGCAGTTTCCTTTCAACACAACTGCAGTATCTTTTCAACACAACTGCAGTATCCGTTCAACACAACTGCAGTATCAGTTATGATCATGGTCCACAATGCATTGTGGACCATTGTCCACGATATAATTTGCGCGCCACCTTGGGGGTGTTTGGTTATTGGCTTATAAGCCAAATTTTAGCTTATTTGACCAAGTTTAGCTGGTTGACCCATTAATAAGCTATTTTGAAGTGTTTGGTAAATAGCTTATTATTGGACCAATAAGCTGATGAATGTAACTTTTTGTATCAGCTGCTTGGGATTAATGTGTATATTGACTATTTTATCCTTTGAAATTAATGGATTTATTTTTAAATGGGTGGTGTGCTTGTTATTTAATAATAATAATAATAATAATAATAATAATAATAAAACGAGTGATGGGTTTGTCATCTTTAATAATAATAATAATTAAAAAATAATTAATAAAAATTGTTTTAGAATATAATTTAATAAGAGCTAAATAAACAAAAATAATTAACTTACGTCCTTAAAAAAAGTATAGATGATACCCAAATTTTATAATTATTTATTAATAAGAGTTTATATTCTTGTTATATTTAAAGGTTGAAATAATACAATACGCTCATACCAATCTCATTTTACATTCAATTAGCTACTAGTAAACAGCTCATTTATCAAAACAGTTTTTTATAACCAGTTAATACAACCAGGTGATCAAACCAGTTAACTATCAACTACTAGCTAAACCAATAAGCTATCAGCCGTTTGCCAAACACCCCTTGTCTATTTCAGTGCAACCCAAAATTTCCTCAAATCTCTGGATAAGATTATAACAATCAGAAATTGGTAACGTTTGAACACCAAAAGTACCATTTTTAGAATCCTGGAAAGGCTTCATTACTTAAATGGACAAGATAGAACTCTCCACTTGCTCCAAAAATTATAACTAGGAAGGAAAACTACATGTAGTCGCGGTCTAGGGCGCCCAAGGCCTATGCCGAGGCCGAGCTTTGAGCTCGGCCTCGGGCTACCAAGGTCCGGCCTCCGAGCTGAGGTGTCGGTGGACCAATCCCGTAACCACCCGCATGGAGCGGTTACGGGGCAACCATAATATATAAGAAGTCATTCCTTGTCTTAGAAAATCATCATCTTGTCCTATTATCAATTCTTGTAATCTTCATGCAAGCTACCTTAATATATACAAGGTTTAATCTCCCTCTGAATTATCCATTTCTCAGTTCTCTCTCTCAGTTAAATTCCGATCCCTTTTAGTCCACCCACTCGCGCATTTCTCCATCTCTTATTGTTCTTCAATTTGGCATTTTGTTTTAACTGAAAAACATGAGTAAAGAAGAGGTCTTGAAGGTGCAGATATGTTCTGGGCAAACCCCGTGCGCCATTGTTGATCAATTCTAAAAAGTTTTTTCTTTAATTTGTACTGGATTTTTTTAAGCTGTTCTCTTTGGGATTTGTTTTCTTGTTCCCTAAAGCTTAATTTCTCAATCGGCTGAATTCTTGCTGCGCAAGGCCGGCTTCCTAGCTACAACGTACAAGTTGGTGGCATGGTCCGTGGAACAGCGGTGCAAAATTACGTACATATATATGTGAGTTTTAATGGATCGGATTGGATTTGCAGTATATATATACCAAAAGAAGTGATCAAGGATTACAATCTTTTTACATTACCTCCAACTATGACTCTGCATGACATGAGAGGCAAAGATTGGACAGAACATGTAAATGTTTGGGGTAAGTGGTGAGCACTTTACATTACCTCCAACTGTGACTATGCAGAAGGAACCTTGTTGGAGAATAAGATAGTGAATTTGTGATCAGTTTCTGCCTCATCAGATGGGGAATGATGATGATGATGATGATGATGATGATGATGATGATGAATAATAATAATAATAATAATAATAATAATAATAATAATAATAATAATGTGGTGTTGCAGGTTAGATTGTCAAAGAGTAGGATGCCATGCAAATGAGGAATGAATGAGGAAGAATGAATGCAAATGGCATACTTAGCTTTAACGTAAATTGATGCCGGACATATCTTTTCAATTTTATTTAATTAATATAATTTTAAATAATTTTATATTCATTAATTATTAATATATGTATATATATAAGAAAATAAAAATATATTCAATGCATTCAAAAATATATTAATTAAAATTTTATTTTATTTAAAAATATTTTTGTAGTTGCTGTTGGTTGTATTTTTTTACAATGCGTTAATTTATTTATGATCTATAGAAATATATTTTTGTAAGAAAATTATAAATAATATATTAATAGAAGTTATGGAATGTTTGTAAGGGTGTATTCAGTTTAGAGTTTTAATGACTTTTGTAGAATTTTTAATATGAAAAAGTTTTTAAACGTTTATAAATGTTTGTTGTACGGATATATATAAACTTTTATATAGTTGATGAAAGTTTAAAAGATTCTAGGAAAATCTACAAGAACTCTACAAAAGTCAATTAAAATTCATCACTTTAAAACTCTTTGAAAATCTTTAAAAGTCTCGATTGAATACATCCCCCTAAATAGAGGAAAAAAAGGTTTGTAGAGAATCTTGAAAAGTTTGGAGCTGGAGGGTTGGATTTCATCTATTTATATTAATGAAGAAAAAGTCTACCGAAATCCTATTCTGACAGAGTTTATGAAAGTTAATAACTTTTTGAATACCAGTAGACTTTTAAATACTCTATAAAAGTTTGAATCGAATACTAGCATACTTTTAAAGAGTTTTGAAAAGTTTGGATCCAATACCGTTAGACTTTTAAAGAGTCGTTAAAAGTCTAAATTGAATACTGCCAAACTTTTAAAGTTGATAAAACTCTTTAAAAGTCTAAATTGAATACACCCCCCTTAATGTAATTTGGTGATAGACATTTTTTAAAAATTTTATTGTATTTTTAATTTGCCTTAGGAACTCGTAAATAGATAATTGTTAACTTGCTGAATGCTCAATTTGTCCCAATGGGCCAATCGAATTTTTGGTGTGCAAGACCTCCTAACTACAACCGTGCAAATTGGTGGCGCCGCCCGTGCATGAAGCTCTGACCGGAAACCTCCTCCACTCCAGGCCATGGTGAACTATTAAAATACCATTTAGCACTCTGTATTTTAGGGGAACACTACAATTCATTCCTCATTTCCTTATATTATTAGGAATATTATTATTTATTATTCCTATCCGGATTAAGATTGTTTGTATCCTTAAATATACATTTCTTCATTGTGTACTTTGAATTATCATTCTGGATCGATCAATACTAAGATTATTGCTAAACTACTGTTTTTAACATCTAATATCAGTACACCAAACCGTTTATGGCTACGACTGTCTGCCAATAACACCACCTCCTATTATTGCATAATCTTCGAACAAAGTATTTAAAAACATATTAGATCCACAAATATTATATTGAACTACAAAGTATGCTATGAACATACTAAACATGGACCTACTTTTTAAATGGGGTCATAAAAAGAGAAAATGGGAGAGAGGAGAAAAAAGAAGAAGAAAAAAAAAAGGGAAAAGTAAAATGAAACTAGTGTATAACTAATATTATCAAATGAAATTATAGTCGAATTAAATAATATTTTAGTGTTACTGTAATAAAACTAGTATGTATGGAAAATGAAACTAAAAAACAGAGCAATATTATATTATATTATCAGCAGCGCAACAACAGATCATGAAGAATCCGGGTAATAGAATGGGTATTGTGTTACTGATCTGTAAGGGCTAGGGTAGAAGATTTTTGTGTAAATGGCGGAAGGAAGAAAAAATAATTAGTCGGCAGGAAATTCTTAAAGAGCCCTTACTTTAAACAGTTTTAAAAGGAAATTTCACGGAAGGATTAAATTGGTTACAATTGAAACATGCATGGGCTCTATCTCAACTAAAAGTCTAGGCCGATAGTTGTTGGATACACATTTATGTTTATACTAGTTAATTTTACACGCGCGAATGGGTTAATGCCCAATGTTTATATTTAAATAAATATTTGAAAGTATATCAATGCAAGATTATATATGAGAAGTTTATACATAGGTAGTTGAATTTCGAATTTGTTTATTTAAATATGTAACTCAAAGTATATGAATCCAAGATAATATATGAAATTCATTATAATTATCACTAAAATAAATGTTTGCAACTTTGTAAAATCGATAGTCTAAATACTTGGTCTAAAAATAATAATCTAAATAAATACTACTTTTGGTTTGAATTTTTCTAATTCTTCATATTTAGAGGGACAGAAATATCCATATAGTTTAATTTGTGGGATAAACTGTGAATGAACACTCATTCTTGTGTTTTTAGTGGTGCTGTATAGGATTAAATTTTTCAGTGCAGATGGAGATTTGTGTACTCTATGTTTTTCCTTTTTTAATTTTCCAGTAATTTGTACCATTGGAAACTTGTGGGAGAGAGTTTCTTGAGAAAGAAAAGGCCAGTTCTATTGCAATCTGTATTATCATTATATGATGATTATTATTATTCTTAAATCTTAACATAAAATTTTTGTTTAATTATATGCCATAGTAGATTCCACCCGAAGCTGGAAGCTAAGTGCGATGATGATAAGCAGGGGTTTGACTGTTTGAGCGCACCATTGTTCTTGCAAGACTTGAGGCAAAATTAGTTCAAATGCAAAAGATTTGAGGCAACATAGCCAACAGATTCATTAGTATTGCTATTTGTTATATACTCCATAATTAATTTCTTTGTCTTTAGTCTTTACAAAGTTGTATGAAACATTTCAAGGTAGTGATAATGTAATCTTTTAATATATTGGTCGAGTTTACTTTGATCGCATTTTTTAACAATACAATATCTATAGTGACAACATAACATCATATTGATTAGTGAGAAAAAAATGTATTACAAAAATTAATATTTAATGAGAAGTAACAATATATACAAAATTAGAAAAGTAATATTTGATACTAAATTATAATTTTTAGTGACGGGCAAAATTTAATATAATGAGAGGAAATTATGCTAGTGAGTAGTTGTATTAGTGACGGGATTTTTTATCACAAAAAGAACTTTTTAGTAACGGTAAATATATTATCACTATATGCTTATTAATGATGGTATCATATCCCGTCACTAATTGTTTTTAACCTCGGAAGATATAACGATGGGGGCTGATGGTAAATTTCCCGTCATTAAAAGTCTTTTATGATGGTTTTTCATTTTTTAGTGACGGTTTTACCTCTCACTAATGAACAATTTTCTTGTAGTGATTCTTAAATCTCTTTTGAGTAACATTGTCATTGTCTTCATCTTTACTATTTGTCCTCTTCCTTTTTGTTAGTAGTGTGTTATTTGCAATTGGGTTAATGTTGGTAGCATAGATGACAACGTCATGCAATGAGATTATGATATAGGAGTTATGGACTTTCCTTTAGGTGGTCTGCTTGGGGTTCATTTGGTTCAACCATTATTGTTGAATGAGTTATTGTGGATAAAGAAATCCCTAGTTTAAGGAAAAAGATTAAATAAATTAGTAAATATTTGAAAATTTTAAATATGATGTATTCCAAAGATATTAAAAGGTAGTTTCTCGCTTCAATTTGTTGGGTAATGGTTATTTGAGTACTTTCATTGTTAACAAATTCCCCAAGTAGTTAATATGATTGGTTTCAAACTATTCTTTTTTATTTTTTCATGGTATTAATAAAATACTTGGTAAATAAATATATAACATTATTTTGTATTATAATTTTGATATTTAATTACAAGATAGTGTAAAAAGAACATAATGAACAATGTAATGAATATCAATTGATGAATTTGAATGTACAGAATCTTTGCATTAGAGAAAATAAAGACAATATAACTCATGAAATTATTTTTCTTATTTAATTTATTGATAATGAATATTTCTTTTAAATAAAGGCATTGTAGACACATAATTCTAAATTAAAGAAATGCACATGTATCATTTTTTGTCGTAACTACTAATTTATTTAATTCAATATATAAGAGTAAAATAGAGTGATCACGCTTCAATTTGTTGGGTTATTTGAGTACTCTCTTTATCAACCAATCCCAAGTAGTTATATATAATTAGTTTCAAATTATATATTTTAAATTTTTTTTTCATGTTATTAATAAAATACTTGGTAAATAAATATATAACATTATTTTGTATTATAACTTTGATATTTAATTACAAGAGATATTGTAAAAATAAGATAATGGACAATGTAATGAATATCAATTGATAAATTTGAATGTAAAGAGTCTTTGAATAGGAGAAAATAAAGACAATATAAATAATGAAATTATTTCTCTTATTTAATTTAATTTTTTGATAATGAATAATTTTTTCAAATAAAGGTATTGTAGACACATAATTCTAAATTAAAGAAATACATATGTATCATTTTTTGTTGTAGCTACTAATTTATTTAATTTAATAAGAGTAAAATAGAGTGAGGAACTTAATTATTATGCCAAATTTGATTGGAATGAGATTCGAACCTAAGACCTTTCTTATAAAAATTAATAGGTAAGTTAAAAGTTAACCGAATATTAACGGAGAAGAGAATATTTAACGGATAATCATATAATTAGGGATAAATTAGGATATCTCAAGGAAAAATATAAATCTAAATAATCTGAAGCATCCATTTGATTAAATAATTTGACGGCCATTTTTTCTACCCATTTTAGGCCTAACTCTCTTTGGCTCTTATTAGTATAGTAGATATTATATGTTTTAACACGCCTCTCACATGTGCGAATCGATTACTTAACCAATGACCTTTGGCATGAGGTTGACTTTGATACCAAATTGAAACATGTGCTCCATCTCAACTTATAAAAGTCTAAGTTGATAGTTAGATTTGGATACACATTTATGTTTATACTAGTTTTATACGCGCATTGCGCGAATGGGTTAATGCCCAATGTTTATATTTAAATAAATATTTGAAAGTATATCAATGCAAGATTATATAGGAGAAGTTTATACATGGGTAATTGAATGTCGAATTTTTTTATTTAAATATCTAACTCAAAGTATATGAATCCAAGATCATATAGAAAATTCATTATAATTATTACTAAAATAAATATTTGCAACCTTGTAAAATCGATAGTCTAAATATTCGGTCTAAAAATGATAGTCTAAATAAATACTACTTTGAATTTGAATTTTTCTAAGTGTTCTGATTTCTCTATTGTTCAACATAGATGACAACGTCATGCAATGCGATTATGATATTGGAGCTATGGACTTTCCTTTAGGTGTTATGCTTGGGTTTCATTTGGTTCAACCATTATTGTTGAATGAGTTATTGTGGATAAAGAAATCCCTAGTTTAAGAAAAAAGATTAAATAAATTAATAAAAATTTGAAAATTTAAAATATTATGTATTCCAAAGATATTAAAAGGTAGTTTCTCGCTTCAATTTGCTAGGTAATGTGTGATTTGATTACTTTCATTGTCAACAAATTCCCCAAGTAGTTAATATGATTGGTTTCAAACTATTCTTTTTTATTTTTTTCATGGTATTAAAGAAATACATATGTATCATATTTTGGTGTAACTACTAATTTATTTAATTCAATAAGAGTAAAATAGAGTGATTCCGCTTCAATTTGTTGGGTTATTTAAGTGATTCCCCAAGTAGTTAATATAATTAGCTTCAAATTATTTTAAAAAATTTTTTCATAGTATTAATAAAATACTTGGTAAATAAATATATAACATTATTTTGTACTATAACTTTGATATTTAATTACATGATATTGTAAAAATAAGATAATGGACAATGTAATGAATATCGATCAATTGATAAATTTGAATGTAAAGAATCTTTGCATGAGAGAAAATAAAGACAATATAACTAATGAAATTATTTCTCTTATTTAATTTAATTTTTTGATAATGAGTAATTTTTTCAAATAAAGGTATTGTAAACATATAATTCTAAATTAAAGAAATACATATGTATCATTTTTTACTGTAGCTACTAATTTATTTAATTTAATAAGAGTGAAATAGAGTGAGAAACTTAATTATGTCAAATTTGATTGAGATGAGGTTCGAACCTAAGACTTTTCTCATAGAAATTAATGGGTAAGTTAAAAGTTAACGGAAAAAAAGAATATTTAACGGAAAACTTAACGGATAATCATAAAAGTAAGGTTAAATTAGGAAATCTCTATTAATAATATTAATCTGAATTATCTTAACTATCTATTTGATTAAATAATTTATCTGAACCATCCATTTGATTAAATAATTTGACCGTCATTTTTTCTACCCATTTTAGGCCTAACTCTCTTTGGCTTTTATTAGTATAGTAGATATTACGAAGTATATGCTTAACATACAATTGAAATAATTGAGGGATCAAATCTCCTCAAATTGAAAATCAGGGACTACATTACAAATCCAATAATAATTGAGGGACTAAAAGTGCGATTTTTCCATAATTAAAATGATATGACGTCGTTTTACTTCGTAATCCACGCTAGTAGATGGACTATAGTTCACAGTAAAATTTGTCTAGCCGAGAACCTGGTCTTTCATGAAAGAACTAAACACATTGAGATTGATTATTGTTACCTAGTAAGGGAAAAACTATAAAAGGCAGTCCCAAAACTGTTGCATGTCACTACTACAAATCAGTTAGCTGATGTTTTTACAAAGCCTCATCATGCTTCTAACACATCAGCAGTCTAACTCTTTAGTCTTTGACGAGTTTTGTATTTGACAAGCGTACATCGATTACTATCGTCACAACAAATGTTACCCTCATCTTGGACGACGAAGATGACAATGAAGAAATGCATCTTTACTTGGTTGGGAGGTCTTCATCTGATGAACCGGTCAAACTTTATGCAAGATCGGAATTGTTTTGTCAAAATGGAATATTGTCAATGTGCAAGAGAGTCGATATGAAGATCCAGATGAAGTGCAAGACCTGTCAATCAAAGTTAATCATACTTATGTTTGGTCAGGTCATTATCAGCTTTCAATTTGTTGAACAATCTGCGAACCAAGTTCTCCGTAGCATAGCTAGGAAAATTGTTTCTATGTCAGATTGTAAGAGAATGGTTTACCATTCTATCGAATCTAGTTGTATCGTTTCGCTTTGTGCTTTAATGAATTAATCTCGTTAGCCTTAAAAAAAAAAAATAACTTCAGTCAATCATCGTTAACTGAACCCAACACATAAAATGGAACGGAGAAGTATATATATATA
>NXFB01000848.1:11583-22143 GCA_002525835.2 Ipomoea batatas
TATTCATAACCTTACCATCATGGATAAAACGAGGGAAAACGCAAAAGAAATTATATGCTGCTGGTAAATGTGTAAGTCTAAAATCTCAGGTCAAATAGGCATGGCAAGACATGCATAAAGTTCAGTTATTAGAAGATGTCAGTAAACCACAGCATGCCTATTTCGCATGAAATGTAGTTGATAACATGGAGATCCTGTGGTGTCATTCACTCTATTGAGGGCAAATTTTTGGAAATTCATGTTAAATTAAGAAAATGGGAAGTGCGATGTTTACTAATGCACATTTTAACATGAAAAATAACAAATATTCGATTTCCATACAACCCCCTCCACCCATGTCTTCATGGAAATAGCATGCCTCAAATTTCAACATGTTTCAGAGCTACTCGGTAATTGCTTGAGCCAGTTTATAGAAATTGGAAAAAGCAAAGTGCATTTAATGATCTTGCACATGAGTGATGTGACAACAATAACATTTTAGAACTAATAAATCAAGTTAGTAAACCCAATAGATGTAGAAGCAAAAAATTACAAGGTGCATATATGGGGTTGAGTTGAGCTTGCCTGTCATACTGCAAACTGAGTTCTGCAAGTCTGTATGAAGCTCAGATCTTTTTGCAAGTCCACATGGAAATTTCCGCTTTTCTTGCAAGCATTTCTTCTCACTATGAAGCTTATGACATTTATGGAGATCTGCCTCGTACAGTTGTTGAGCATGAGAACTGGGTATAGCAGTATACAGTGCAGGCTGATCCCTTTCAATGTTGTTCTTGTTACAACAAGAAGCTTGTAAAGCAGGAAACTGGAAAAAGGAAAAATCTCAACCTAGATTGAATCAAATTTATTTTTAGTTTTTTCTTCTTGTGCTCAGGGGTGAGAAAGGGGAAGACAACACAATCAACATAGAAATGCACTAAAATAATACAGGGTATTGACTTCTCTAGTATTTGGAGACATGATCGACACTACAACAAATTAGGTACTCCACCTGTTCGAAAACTCTATCCATTTTGGCTGGCAGCTCCTTGACCACATTTCTATTATTCTTGTTCTGCTCTGAGCACCTGGAAAGCAAAGTTGACTGGTACAACTGTTTAACAAAGGATGCTTCCAGAATATCAAGATATAAGTTGTGCTTCTCATTTGTCCATCTTGTACAATCACCCTAAAGTGGAAATACAATGGTAGTAAATCAGAAAGCCACAAGGAAATGTGAGCAGAAGGTAGTTCATTACACAATAACTTTGCTAGAATGCATTTTAGATAAATTTTGTCAGATGCATGATGATTAGTAAAAATATCATTCATTTTTTCATCTTTGTTAAAGATAAAACTATAGTCAGAATATTATCAGTATCACCGATTCTTCCAGTTCACCGAATGAGCCAATGAATCACTAAATCAGTAAAAACTCATTTAAGTAGCGACCGAAGATGAAGGGCAGATAAAAGCGCCATTATGTTGATAATGAGGCTTAGAAAACATGCCATGTTTTTCCTTCCCTTCTAAAGCCACACCATGATGATGCATTTCAATCCTCAAAACAGGTTGATCAATCCATCATTTGTCTATCAATGGCATGAGAGTGGAATGACAGAAGACAGATAAAGTAAATAATTAACTGCCAATATATTTAATAATGAAGATCTAAAACAGCAGATCTTCTGCTCATTCAACCATAGAGAAACAAACTTAGTAAACATGGGATAAATCATAACATTTGACACTTCGCCCAACCAGAAATACTGACACCTAGTCAGAAAGGAAGGAAAAAGCAGAGACTTTGCATACAACAAGAACATTTTCGCTCAAGCCTGCATCAAAGTGAATTACACAACCTAGAGTTGATTTATGTTTTAACTATCCAATAGTGTCAAGTCTATTCTTTCTCTCAATCACAGATAAATATAGATCAGGCATGAATTTTAAACAAACAGATTTAAAAGTAGAGATCAATCAAGCACATCTATATGCTATGACTCATACTCTTCGAATTTCTTCTACTAATCTTTCTAAAACAATACAAAAATCCCCCTCCTGTTCTCTTCCATCTTCTCTCCCGCCGTCGAAGTGCACGTACAGCAGAAAACACACAGATTAACTTAAAAATCGTCGCAAATCACAAAGCATCCTAAAGTACTTGTATGCAGAAAATATGTAAGCTTAATAAGTACATCGGAAGCACTAAAAATCAGGAAGGATAAAAGAGATAAGGATAACTTTGCGAATACCTAAGCACATACTCCGTAGATACACAGATAAACGATGAGAAGAAGTCACGAAATCAAAGCGAATAAGTTCAAAAATATAATTACCAGTCTAGCATTCGCAGTGTGATGTAAAGCATCTCTAAAATTCTCGGCAGTTAAGAAGGATGCATCAGCGGTCGAACCAGTAAACTCATCGGTACAACTGGGCGACGATGCCGGATTTCCATACCCCGGCGGTGGCGCCGTCCGGTGACTCTCTCCCATCGGCTTTCTCAGGGAATGCAGATATTTTGAGAGAGAAAAAAATTACGGAGAAAAAACGAGAAGATGGTTACGGGATGGATCGCGTAGGTGCTTGGTTTTCCGGTTTTAGAGAGGGTGTAGGGAGTGGGTCAGTACAGGCCCCACATGGCGACGCTTTTACACGTGTCACAAAAGTGGAAACCTGCCAGGTCAGCGGCGGTGATAATATCTCTAACCAATGTCAGCCAGATATTTTAGCTCCAACAAGGAACCAAAATCGTTTCCGGATTCCCGGCTTTTTCTTAGTAACTGAAACTCGTTTACCGGAACATGCCGCTTTTACCTTTTTGGGCTGATGCCTGATGCCAGCAAAAGTAAAAAAATCCCATTTATTTTTCTATTATAAATAAGAAAAAATTGTACTCTCTAAATTATAAGGTAATTGTAAAATATGTCGCTAAATATGAATCATGCTTACTTTTCTTTTTTAAATTATTATTGGCGTTACACTTTTCGTCCATGGGTTATACTAAATTTAGTAAAAAGACGGGGAAGTGAGTATGATCAATATTTAGAGACAAATTCTATAATTATCATTTTTTTTTTGAAAGCAATTCTATAATTATCATATAATTTAAGGACAAACGTGTAATTTTCTCTAAAAATAAATAATGTAAAAATCTGGTTTGAAATTACATTGTACGGAGCATAATATTTATATTTGACAATATTTTTAGTTTCTCTAATTGAAATTGCATTATATTAGTTACACTTGTTTTTTAAAATTTGAGAAATACTATTTTTAATAGGGTTATGATGATCTAATTTGAATCAGATATGAAGATAGATAGCATGAATATGAAGGATATATAACGTAAGGTCTAATAAAGTAAAATGGCTAATCATCATAGTATTACCACGCAATTGGTATGAATATGTAAAGTGACTTAGCAGATCAAGTGGTCACAATACCATATTTGATAATCAACAACTAGTTTATTAGTTTAATTAACCAGTTTGGTTAGCATAAGTGGTCATGCACTCATGTCCTTTATGAGAGGTCTATATGGAAAATCCAATTTAGCAAGTGCTTTGCCCCTTAATTAGATCGGACCAGTGCGAACATGGATTAGTTTGAGTATGGTACAGGTTAAAAGTGTCCCATACAGTTAGAGTCTGCTTAGAACATCTCGTGGCCTGACCTAAAAAAAAAATTAGTTTATTAGTTTCTAAGTTTTTTAGATCAACTATACCTATATGTATGACATGCTACGTCGATTCCAAGTTCGGTTAAAGTTTTTAAAGATGAGTATTGGATCTTTGTGCTTTTTCAATGTCAAATGTAATTATATTTTTAAATTTCTTGTCTAATTATTCTATAAGTTTAAAAAGATTGAAAAAAAAAAAAGAAAAAAAAAAGAGAAGAAAATCAAAGCTAAATAAGGATAAAGAAACAATTCACATTGAAGCTACAGAATTGAAGTTTCCAAGTAGACTAATAAATGATTTGGTAATACTATTTTAAAATTATTACTCCGTAATATCTAAGGAGATATTTTTAAAAGTGGATAATCGCATCTATGTCAAAGCTTTTTTGGTTGGGACGTCACAGATAAATCATTTTCGTTATCTTATAGAAATGCGTTAAATCATTGCTCATTTTTTTCGTTTTTAATCATTGCTCATTATTTACTTAGATTATACTTTTGGGAAAAAAAATATCTCAACTCCTATATATAATATATGTAAATAGTATATATCGTCCCAGATATTTTTGAATTCTATGCTGATCCTTTAGCCCTGTCTTCAATTGTAAACCATATATTTTTTTTTTTGAAAGAAGTAAACCATATATAGTTTGGAGGTATTCATTTTTTTTATATCTTTAAAAATCATCATATTTACAATTTATTCATTATTTTGTTTACATTTCTACAATTTTAATAACAATAATAATAATAATAATAATAATAATAATAATAATAATAATAATGTATTTACTATATTAAAAAGTACATAAATAATGTACTTTTAATATATATATATATATATATATATATATATATATATAATATATATATATATATATATATATATATATATATATATATATATATATTAATTCATGGTTTATACAACTATGTAGACCATAATTAATGGAATAATAACTGCTTAACTTTTTGACTGGCCAAACATGTACAAATTATACCGTAATAAGGATTCATATTTTATTATGGACTATGGTCTAAAACGGCATATAAATTATGTAATTGCAATACATAATTCACATAATCTGAATATGGTCTACTATGCTCATAATAGATCTTAGTCCATAATATAACAATTGTAAGGGTGGTCTGTATGCAACCAATGAAATATCTTTTAATTTTCTTGATGAATCATGCTGCAAACGGATAATTTATTTTATATGTATAAACATAGCTGGACAATATTTAATAATATATATATTTCTAGCCAACCGTCTTGATGCCGGCAAATTATACCATGGACATTCGTTTACCTTGCATTGTAGATCATGGTCAAAAAATAATTTTCAAATTCTATATGTAGTTGACACATTCTGTATCTACAGTTGACAATTTATGTAACATGTAATTATCATATCATTATGTGTCAGCAATTATTAAGTTATTTGTTGACATGTACAGAAATTGTTAACTGTAGATACATAATAGGTTAACTGAATTAACATAATTTTTGTATCAAAGTTCACAATGCAATATAAACTCTTGTCCAAGTATAACAATTGCTTAATGCCATACATAATGTTCCACATATGACATATCGAGTAATATGTGTACGTGATTGATCAAAGATTTAAGACCCACGTTTGGTTCTTAATTTACACCATTACACAAACTTCTAGTTGTATTAAATATATACTAACAATTACCTTGTACGCACGCATCACACAATTAAATGAATATTTAACCAAAAATAAAAAATAAAATTAATTTTAAAAAAGAAAGGGGTTAATCATGTGACATGTGATCAAACACTTGTACAATAATGTGAGAAGAAAATCATATGAAAATGCTAGTTGTATATTCAGAAACATGCAGATTAGTATGATAAGAATCTTGTATATATTTAAACCTTGTAAAATAATGTGAGAAGGATCGGAAATCATATGAGAATGCTAATTCTAAATTGAGAAACATGATTAATATGATAAGAACCTTGATGTATATATTTAAACCTTGTACAATAACGTGAGAAGGAAATCATATGAAAATGCTAATTCAAAATTGAGAAACATGATTAATATGATAAGAACTTGATGTATATATTTAAACCTTGTACAATAATGTGAGAAGAAAATTTTTTGAGAATGGTAGTTCTAAATTGAGAAACATGATTAATATGATAAGAACCTTGATGTATATATTTAAACCTTGTACAATAATGTGAGAAGAAAATCTTATGAGAATGCTAGTTCTATATTGAGAAACATATTTAGTCCCTACTGATATGATTGATTTTTAGATTTAATTCTTCAATTACTTGGAGGTAAATTTAATATTTCAATTATTATTAAAGTTTCATATCTAGTTTCTTGAAGACTAAATTTACCGCTAATATTTCACTTTAATAATAACTAAAGATGCATTACAAATATTTGAGAAACTAAATCTACGCAACAATCATAACTGAAGAATTAAGTCTACATATTGATTACAACCGAGGGATTATAAGTGTCAATTTTCTTTTTTATTCTTATAATAATGAATTAATCTAATATAGGTTAGAAATATAAAAATAGAAAAGGGAAGGCCATTGCTTGTGGGGTGATTTTGTAGTTATAAAGTTGGAGAAACAGACACTATTGGTTGCAACTCTGCAAGCCTGCAAGGCCAAAATTATGACACAGAAATACAGAATCGTACCAATTTATTAGTTTTCGAAAAGACACCTATCAGTACGCTGTTTTCTGCAAACAGATTTAAAAAAATATCTTACAGTTGTAGGAGCTTAATATACTCACTTTGTGTTTGGGCCACCGTAATTGGGCCTTTCTATAAACAATTGAGCCTAGTTTACATGGGCTCATTACTCACTACCCTTACAATAACAACCCGTATTTGTAATACTTATTGACAAACTATAATTGCATATAGAGTCGATTTATCCAGATCTTTGATAATGTTGAGAATAATATTATCGACACATGTCACTCAGTAGGCAACTAGTTTGAGCTTATTGTCAGTCTTGATTAATTTTATTTTATTCTTTTTCTTTTTCTTTTTCTTTCCATTCTCGTCTTCTCTTTTCTAATCACTGTTGTAAAATCTTTTAAAAGACTCACGAGAAACTCCTTATTGTCAGTCTTGATGACAAAGAAAAATTGTATTTGGGCACGCTCCGTAGCATATTAGCTCCCTTACAAGAATTAGATGTCAAAAACTCCATGCGCCAATTCATGATACGCCGACCAAACTGTCCCACAACCCATATGATGCACATAATTGCAAGCTGGTAATTGTGTAGTAACATGGCCACACTTGGCAACTTTATGACGGTTCCTATAATTGCTTCTCACCAATTGCCCAACTCTTACGTCGTACTCCCTTTAAAGAGCACTTAATTGATGATTTGATGTAGTTTTTTTTTTTTTCTTTTTCTTTTTTTAACTTCTTTTTTTCTTTCAAATTTTACCCAAATGGTCCTGCACTCCTGCCACATAATTTATTCTCAATTGTCAGTTTGTCACGCAAATGTTCTAATTTTTTGTTTTTTATACATATAAATTTTTCAACTTACGATATATTAATTTTAAATTTTTTTGTCCCTGCCAAGAGCCAACAGAAGAGATAAATTGCGAATAGTCTAAGTAGTTTCTAAGTTAGTCCTTATTCCGTATCGTTGACTCTGCGCACAACAAATTCAGTTGTTATGTCATGGACATGGTTCACCTTGCAAGGTGGATCCGGATCCAAAATGCTTTCTTCCTTCATGGTCGTTTGTCTTCAGAATTATTTTCCTCTATATTCATAATTTTTAAACTCTATATTCACGATTTTAGAACTTTATATTCACAATTTTATAATTAAATATTCACAATTTTATATCTTAATATACAAAATTGCAAAACTCAATATTCAGAATTGCATAACTCTATATTCACATTTTTTTAACTCTATATTAACAATTACAAAACTCTATATTCACAATTTTTGAACTCTATGTTGACAAAAAAAGAAATAATATATCATCATTGGCTAAGGAAACAGTGCCACTAACCGCACCGTTATTTCATATGCGCATTTTAGACCTAGGTCTACCTTGCAAGATGGACCTAGGTCCATAGCATAATTTCATCTCCACACATTTGCCAACTTGGGGAGCATAATCTCTAACGTAAGGAGCCTAATAGCCCAAACTCTAGGTTGGAGAGTCCTAGCTTCAAGATGTTATTGGTGGAGTCAACTGCCAACGTAAATTATATTGTGGACCATAGTCCAAAATGGTGTTGTTTCTTTTAATGAAAAGAAACGGCACATGTCCGCGCCGTTATGAGTATACTAGCTTTATTTGTGTAACATATTCAGTTTCATTTTATGTACACTGCAGTTTTATTTTAACACAACTATTGTTTCATTTTCATATAATTACAGTTTCATTCGACATTATACACTCAAATATGTGAAATTGTTATTCAGTTTCATTTTATATACAATATAGTTTCATTACAACACAACTACAATATCATTTCGATATAACTATAGTTTCGTTGGACAATATACACTCAAATATGTGAAATTGTTATTCAGTTTCATTTTTATATACACTGCAGTTACATTTCAACACAATTACAGTTTCATTTCAATATAACTACAACTTCATTCAACATTATACACTCAAATATGTAAAACTGTTATTCAGTTTCATTTTATATACACTATAGTTTCACTAAAACACAATTACAGTATCATTTTGATATAATACAGCTTCATTAGACAATATACACTCAAATATATGAAACTTTTATTCAGTTTCATTTTATATATACATTGCAATTTCATTTCAACACAACTACAGTATCATTTCAATTCAAAAACAATTTCATTTGATAATATAAAAACAAGTGTGAGGCAGTTTCATTTTAGATAAACGATAGTAGTTTCATTTATGAAGCTCCGTTAAATTAAAATGTGACGGCAACCGTTTCTTTATTTAAAGAAACGATATCGTTTTTAGACCATGGTTCACAAAACTTTATGGACCATATTCTACAATATAACAACTGAACACCCTACCCTACCATTGTAATTTTTATGTAATGTATTTTTATTACGAAATATATTTTATTAAATACTTTGTTATATTTACTTATTACGTAAAACGTATAGTATGATCAGTTATAATTCATAAATAATCAATGATAATAACAAATTTAATTTTAACCAATTTCACATTAAATAATAAATCAACTTCTTCAAACAAATCATAATCTTTTAAAAATAACTTTCACACTAACATACTAACAGTTCCTTTAAAAAAAAAAATTATAATCTAAGTTGTTGATCACGTAACACTTCAATTTCTAAGAAACTCTATTAAAGTCATCCAAAACTAAGAAAAAACATAAAAGTAATAAGACAAAAAAATAATGTCAATACAAAATATTACACTTACACATCTCATAAACGTATTACACGCTACGCTCAAAAAAAAAAAAAAAAAAAAAAAAAAAAAAAAAAAAAAAAAAAAAAAAAAAAAAAAAAAAAAAATACTACACGCTTGTGCGTGCTCCATATTGACATAATTTTATTTTTCTTTTACTTTCTAATAGAATATAGACGTGATTAAAATTATAGTTATAATAGTACAATTATCATCTTGCTTTAAGGATATGGCATCGAAATCAAACAAAGAAACGTGTCACGGGTTTAGACTTTAGAGCATCAGGTGGCACATCTTCTTTTCCTTGCGTGCCTTCTTTCCCTTGGCTAGTTAACTAACTCAACTAAAGTCCAACTATATTTTCAAAAAAAATATTCAATGTAGCTTAGCTTGCTTTCGGTATCTCCATGCCTAAATGCCTATACTTTATATGGAAGCAACATTAACTACCGGTGCTTTGTTTTTTCTACTTTTTCTTTTTCTTTTTTAAACAAAAAATTACTATATTATAATGTAGTATCTGTTTATACATACTTTCTTAACCCAACTGAAACATAAAAAGTTAATATTCTTACTGGAATTCGAACTTATTATCTCCCATCTAAGAGAGCTACAGTTATATCGCTTGACCACGTGATCTTTAGCTTAATTACAGGTGCTATGTTCCGTCAATTGTTTGATTCTACCAACTCTATTACTATCATATCTCTAATATTGTTCATATTCACTAGTCTTTAAAGAAAATGACAGTAAAAGATTTTAAATGTAAGGTTCAAATTTATTATATCATTAAAGTTGTTAATTATATTGTACGTATAGAAGTACAAAAATCACATAAAATTAAAAGTACATTAGATTTTTTGATCATACAATCCTAATTGGTAACACAATATTTCAAATTTGATTCATATAGTAAAATTGATTTATTGATCTTCTTAATTTTTGTTGGCTAAAGTTCACAAAGCAGGATTATTAAAACTTTTTACTATATTTTCATCTAGAAAAGTTATATATGCCAATATTCTTGTAGTCCGGTGATATAAAATGACTTTTTTATATGAAAGATCATGAATTTGAGTTTTACTTGGAGCAATATTAATTTTTTTTTTACTTCAGTACTTATCATTATTTAAAAAAAAAATGAATAAGAAGAAGTATAAAAATTTGAGTACTTTTAGTAGTACTCTTTCATGTATATTATTCATTTATTGGTGTCATCAGTGACATCAAATCGGTAGCTTCTCCGGAGAGAAGAATCTCCACTTTTCCAGTAAAAAGCATTCTCGTACTGATTCTTAAGGCGCGTAGCCTTCCCTTCCCATCCCATGGTTCTAGAAAACCCCACACGTTTAAATAGTACGTGATGCACTAAAAAAAGCATTCTCGTACTGATTCTTATCTGTTGTGGATCAACAAGAGATCAGAGCATCGGAAATTTTCCGCCATTGATTGAGAGAAACAG
>NXFB01000849.1:18573-31137 GCA_002525835.2 Ipomoea batatas
CTTATTTTATGAATGACAGCTTAGTTCGTTTCTTATGTTAGCCTGTGCATCTAGGCTGTGTTTATACCTAGATGTGGCATGACGCCCTTAAGTTTTAAATTCGCTTCCGCTATGTTCTGTTGTTGGTTGAGATAGGCAGCTGTTTTGTTGAGTTTTTAGCTATCTCAGCTCGTGTAATGTTGGGGTGTCACAGTTGGTATCAGAGCCTGTGTTGAGGTCTGAGTAGAGATCCTAGGGTTGAACTTTTGAGACTCTAGGACTTGATCAGTAGCAATTAAGATGTTTTGAGAATCCTAGGATGTGTGAATTCTAGGAATCGCGGTGAGGACGCGCCTTATCTGTTTATATTGTTTGTGCTTTGTTAATCTTGTTGTTGCAGCTTGCGACTCGTCTTCTCGGGTAAGTCTTAATCGCTTTTGGTTAAGTTGCTTCGTTTTAAGTTTTGCTTGAGTATCTGCTTAGAATAGGAATGAGTAGTTAGTTGGTACGAGACGATGGATAGTACCGCGTGCGTCGAAACAATCAGAAGATGGGCGGCTCATTGAAGAAGAGTGATACACTCGCGGTTTGGAGTCAACGGCAGCAATCTACGATCTTCGGGAATGGCGTCTCCGTGCGTGTAGCCTCATCTGCAAGATCTTCGTTAACCTCAGGACTTGAAGAACAAGTTCGTGCAGTTGAAGTTCGACACAAGATGAAGAAAGCAACTGGAGCTCGAAGACTGAAGACTCGAAGATCCTCGGCTACGAAGAAACGATAATAGCGGGTGCTGACGCGTCAAGAAAGAGTTAAAGCACGCCAAACAGGAGCTTTCGGGATCAGTAATGAAGAATATCGTGCGAGCTAAGCTTGGGTTTAACGTGCATGAAGGATTGGAATGTTAGGTTGGAAGGTGCATACCTTCAGACGGTCTTACCCATCCCTGAAGCGACAACGAAGGAACAAGTTAAGAGTTGCAACCTCCAAAGCAAAGAAGATTAAGTCAAGTGGAAAGGAAAAAAAAAACTTGGACGCTTAAGATCCCCGAAGATAAGAAGAACGCCATAAGCAAGTGGTACTTGGCTCCGTGAAGTGGACCTCGTGTAACCTTTTTGGTGCACCTTGAACGTGGTTTCTCGTGCAAGCACTTCAAGGAAGTAACCTCGGTTTCTAAAGATCACTATTACCCATAAGCGAATCTCCTTTCAAAATCGGGCGATACCTTTCTAATTGAACCTATCTTTTCATAAAGCTCCCTCAGAATTCTTTCGTTCTGCACCAATCAGCCATCAGCAGCTCATCGCCTTCAGCCTTTCTAGGAGTGATAAGGATGTACACGTTGTAGCTTATATAGTAGGGCTATCCGAATTCTATTTTCGTGTTGCGTAAGAAGCAAGTCAAAATCCGCCAATCGGTCAGAGTGTCGTGGTCAAATCGTCAACCCGAAGAAACCGTTTAGAGTTGGGAGGCTTCCTTACCCTTCTTAAGCCGAATTCCTCTTTTATCCTTAAAATCCCAATCATCCCTTCGTTGAGAAATCCCTTCTATCTATTCTAATCATTATTCCTATTTCTTCTTGAAAACCAAATCCTCCTCTGTTTCTTGAAACTCTAAATGTCTTCTTGTTGAAACACCCCTTCTACCTATTCTAAATCCCTATCTCATCTTAGCTTGGAACTGAATTTGTCTTTTCCTTTTTGGAAGTGCATACCCTATCGTTAAAGAATCCTTTCTATCTTTCTAGACCTCGTTACTACCGACTCTTGGAACCGAATCTCTCTCATTCCCTTGGGGATTGCACACTCTTTTATTAAGGCATCCCTTTCTATCCATTCTAAATCTCCTTCTCACCTTCGTTGGGAAATGAACTCCTCTCTTTTCTTTGGGAAATTGAATACCCTATCACCGAGAAATCATTCATGCCTCTCTAAGACCTCGCTCTTAACTTCTCTAGGAACCTGATTCTACCCTTTTCTTGAGTAAGTTGAATATTCTACCGTTGAGAAACCCGTTCCGCGTTTTCAATCTCGTGCTCATCTGTTCTCGAAACCAAACCCCTTTCATTCATTCCTTTGTTGAAGGAACTCGATACTCCCTTAAATTTAGAAATTCTTTTGACCTCTTTGAACCTAGTCCTTACTGTCTTTCGGAGTCGTGTCTCCTCTTTCCTTTAAGGAACTTGACATCCCTTTTATTGCAAAAATCGTTTCCAACCTCTTGAACGTTGTTATTATTCGCCCCTTGAAAATATCTTGTGGAAGTGACAATCCTAACTCCTAAGCTGTAACCTTGATAACCTTTGATTCTATTCTTAACCGACGTCGTTCTTGAACCGTACACCTCAAACCTTTCATTCCCTTCTTCCGTTGGGTCAAATTTTCAAAACCGGGCATATATAGTATATAAATATTTTCTCTATGTACTACCGTACTAGTTTGTAATTCTCTGTCCCCAAAACGTTTTTCTAAGCTTCGGGGACGAAGCTCCTTTTAAGGGGGGTAGAGTATAACACCCCGAAATTTCCTACTACGCTATTAAATATTAAATGAGGGGTTATTTATTATTAAGTAATTATTTCAAATAATTATAAGTAACATTATTTTCCTACGGGCTTGGGACTGTATACTTTTATATATATATGTTTTATAGACTAAGTTTATCCTTGAGCCCACAAATTATATTCTCTTAATAACTATACTAAGCCCATACTATTAAACATTTATATGTCTTATAATCTATTGTTTGGTGACCCAACCCATTTTAATCTTAAACCAAAGTCGACCCAACCTCTAAATTGATCCAACAATCTATTAGCCCATTCTAATCTTGTCTTAGCCCAAAATAGCAACTTCCACTTTTGGAAACCTAAAGATCAGCAGCCAACCTCTCATTTCTCTGCTTCATTATTGCCTCTTCTCGTAAAATCGCCGATCGACTCCAACAATGAGCAACAACCGGACTAGCGGCGTCAACCACCGGCAGCCACCACCACTCTTCTCCCTTCCCCTTCGCCAGTAGCGCCGAGGCAGAGCAGTAGCGGCAAGAACAACCTCCGGCGGCAGCTTCATGGCAGTAGCTTCAACCTCGGTTTCCCTTCGCTTCTTGATCGTTGGTGATCTCTGGTTCGCTTCTCGGAGCAGCAGCAGCAATGACGAGCCGGGCTGTGTCCTCCGACGGTCGACGACAATAGCACGATTACTATCTCTCCACGTCGAACACCTTGCGACGGTGAGCGAGCGGCTACGACCCTCCTCCATCGACGAGATCAGCAGCAAGACGGCAGCTTTTATCTCCAACCGCGGAACAGAGCAGTCGGCAACGGCGGTCCTCCCCGGTCATCGGCATCGGCGTGGGGCTCTCGGCGTCATCGTCTTCCCAGCAACAAAGTGGCGGCTTCCTTCCTCTCCTTCCGGCGGTGCAAGGTGGCGGGCGAGCTCGGCGGAGGTTCCTCTTCCGTTAGACAGTGACGGAGTGCGTTGGCGGGCATCTCCTCTCCGTCAACCCTTTCCGCAGCAAGCAGCCAGCGAGGAATCCATCGNTTTTTGTTGGACAAGCTTCCCGAAGACTCGCGTGACGACCACCGGACTCCTCTGACGAGTTTCGATTCGCATATTTCCCCTCAGATATTCTCTCCGCCCGCCTTTTTTCACGAAACCGCCTCTCAACCGCCGGACCTCCGCCGTATTGGTGCCTGCTGCTTAATGACGCATTTCAATTTCCGATCGTTTCATCTCGAGAAAACATAATTTCCGGATATAAACAAGGAAGGAATAAAACTTGATTTAAACGGATTTGGATAAAAAAAAAAGTATGTTTCGTCTTTACAGCAGGAATACGCGGAGGTATCTGCGGTTCTCTCTCCGTCGCTCCCTTTCGTCTTCGATGCGTAAGGATCCCGAGAGTTCCGTCGAATGCACGCCCACAAACTTGATGAATTCTCAATCAGTGCCTTCTCTAGCAATACATCGTCACCCTCCTGCTATTCTATCCCCTCCTAAGCGCTCCCGTGCGTTTTTTCTCGCCCTATCCGCCATTGTCGCTCCGTGCGCTGTGATTTTGATAAATAATGGTGATGACGGTAGGTACGAGGGGGCCGCCGGTGGTGTGTATAGAGAGATGGAAAATGTGGTTGAGAAATCCAAGGATTCGTTCACGAGGACGATGAATAGAATGAAGCAGACTGGTGCGGCGGCTTCGGTTTTGTGGAAGTCGTTGAGGTCGGTTATGTCGTCCGCGAACCATGAGGTTCGAGCTGGCTTCGAGCTTAGGGTTGCGGCTTTGTTGGCTGATATTGCCGCGGCGAGTGAGAGCCGTAGAGCGGCCCTAGTTGGTGCGGGGGGTGGCGCGGTGGTGGATTGGCTTCTGGAGACCGTGTCGTCCAACGGGGAGAATTTTGGCACTCAGGCCGAGTCCGCTAGGGCTTTGGCATACTTGATTGCTGATCCAAATGTGTCTGAGGCGGTTTTTGGGAGGCCTCACGCTGTACCGAATTTGCTTAGGTTTATTTTCTCTGCTCAGCCTAGACGATCAAAGAAAGTGAGTTCCTTTTTAGTTTTTAGTTTTTAAATGTATGAAATGTCTAGCTGAATTATCGCTTAAAGCTATGAAAAATTGATGTCAATTGGTGTTTCCCATGATATAAAGTCCTGTTGCTTTTATCTCTGGGTAATAGTAAGTGCTTTTGCACATTGCAGAATTGAAATTGCATCTGACTTTTTACGGAACCTTTTAGTTTGTGACACTAACTGAGGATCTTTTTAGTGCCTTACTTTCATTTCCTTTTCTTTTCTTGTTTCATGCAAAAATTGTTCTTCTTTCTTGACACGAATGCATTGGACTTTGTGGGAACAGCAAGCTAGGAATAGTTCGTTTGGTCTTTCTGATTCTTTAAGAGGTAGGAGCATGCTTGTTGCTGCCATTATGGATGTGGTCACTTCCCACTGTCAAAGTGCAGACAAGGTATCATTTAAACCTTGGCTACCACAAAATGCTGAGATGAGAGATATTGCAACTGCAATTGAAGTTATTGAGGAAGGTGGCATGCATTGGGATGAGCCACGTGAGGACGAAGAAGATGATGGAGGGACAGGAGTGAAGGGTATTGGAATAAAGATTCTTGAAGGCACAACAGTTCTAGGACTTTCAAGGACTAAAGGGCTTGTTGAGATTGGTCATTCTGATTCCAGCCAGTCTGTCAAATATGTACATAAGAATCTTTTATTTAACAAGATAAATGACAGTTCTGCAAAATCAAATTTATCTTTGGCTGTGGTTCCTGGACTTTGGGATGATTTGCATTCTGAGCAAGTTGCTGTTCCTTTTGCTGCATGGGCATTGGCAAATTGGGCAATGGCATCAGAAGCTAATAGGACTCACATTCAGGAACTGGACCAAGATGGAAAAGTAGTTATGGCTGCTTTGATGGCACCTGAGAGATCTGTAAGGTGGCATGGAAGTCTGATTGCCAGGTTGCTGTTAGAGGACCAAAATCTACCACTAAATGATTATGTTTCTGAATGGAGTTCCAGTCTTCTTTCTACTGTTTCTCAAGCAAGCAAGGCTCAGGACTTCCATCTGACTCACATTGCTTTATCTGCATTTCTGGTTGCTCTTGAGAGAAGCACTAAAGCACAGGAGGTTGCAATTGAGAAGGGTCTTCATTTGATGAGAGGCACTGCTAAACAGGCAACAAAGCACGTGTCTGTGCAAGAAGCATTGGCAAAGGCCTTGGAATTGCTCTATACTAGGGAAATGCATATGTCCATTGAAGAAAGCCAAAAATGGTCTGGCATTTTGCTTCCTTGGGTTTTTGGGAAATCTTCTTCTGACGCAATGCGGTCATCAGCCATAAATATCCTTTCATACATTCTTGAAGATTATGGTCCATCCTTGATAGCAATTTCTCAAGGATGGTTAACTATTTTGCTAAGTGATGTTTTGAATTCCAGGAAGGTAGCTTTGACCAAAGGGAATAATGAGATTAAGACTGATAAAGTGAAGGTTTGTTGCAGTGGTGTGGTTTTTTGTTTAGCTGCAATAGTAATGCTTTAATATATTTTTTTAAAAATGTCTTTGAACATTTATAAATTTCTGCAGACACAAATTGATCAAGCAAATATAGTTTCTGCAACCCAAATTGCAAATCAGTTGGCAATGGCAGTTGTAAACCTAGCAGGGATGCAACTTGGAGCAGACACTGAAACTGATGATACATTTCCTTTGGTTGATCTTCTCTCACTCGAACCATTTGTTGGGCTGTTTAAGAACCTTAAGAAAGATAAATTGCCCAAGATTAAAGCTGCAGATTCAGCATTGGCCACTCTTAAAGGAATCAAAGCTTTGACAGAAATTTGTGCGGAAGACTCTGCTTCTCTAAACAAAATAACTGATTCTGGAGTCCTCTGCTTGATTAGGCGCCTGTTATTGGAAGATGATTATGAACAGTTAGCAGCAATCGAAGCATATGATGCATCGCGTGCCCCAGAGTCACCGGAAAATGCACGATCTGTTTCAGGTGAAACTTCTTCTAATGCCAATCCTAGTGATGCATCCAGTGTCCGAGTACCACCTACGGCTCACATTCGGAGGCATGCAGCCAGGCTACTTACTGTACTATCAGTTCTTCCAAAAGTAAAGAAGGCAATAGTTGCAGATAAAGCTTGGCATAGATGGCTTGAAGAATGTGCTGAAGCAAAGATTCCAGGTTGCAATGACCTCAAAATTCAAAGTTATGCCAGGGCAACACTACTGAATGTGTCCTGTGGTAGCCAAACTAGTGAAGAATCTTTAGATGATGCATCTCATGGAAGCACAAATGAAAATCATACTTGCCCTCGCTATGCTGATATGATATTTTTAATTAATCCTGACAGACCACACTGGAAAAGTGTGGAGAATGCAATACCAACATCAACAGATAGATCCTTTGCATCTAGTGATGATTCTGTCGGAAGTGAGCAGGGAATTTCGACAACAGGTTCCAACGAGTGTGGCTCTTCAACCTCTACATCTGAACCTGGAAGTTCCTCACAATCAGAGATGCCTTTACTGGATGTTGTGTTTGTTCATGGGCTCCGTGGAGGTCCCTTCAAAACATGGCGGTTGTCTGAGGACAAGTATTCCACTAAATCTGGCCTTGTAGAGAAAATTGATGAAGAGGCAGGGAAGCAAGGAACCTTTTGGCCTGGGGAATGGCTTCCAGCTGATTTTCCTGGTGCCCGTTTGTATAGTCTCAAATATAAGGTTCATATTTCCATGTCATTCTTAATTACTATCCGCTATTATTTGGAGTGCAGATGGTTTTTCCTTATCCATCTGTGTTTTTTGTGATTGGACATTTAATGTTTTCTCATAATTATGAACTTATCTCGTGCAATCTGCCATCTGATAAATGATCTTTTGCAGACAAATCTTACACAATGGTCAGGAGCAAGCCTTCCCCTTCAGGTTTGTTTCTCCACAGCAAAACATGTTCATAACTTCATATTGTGCACCACATGCATAGTCTTCAGTTTCTGCTGATTTATTGTCTGCCTAACTATGTACTTTTTTGACTACTGCTTTCAAAATGCAAGAGAACTTTTAGATCATCTAGAGTGCTGACTAGTGATATTTTTATGGGTTCTATAAGAGTAGAAATTCTGGAGTTCTGGTCTTTCATGACAGGAGAAAATTTTTTCTTTCACGGCTTGTGGTAATGTGCTTCCTATACATGTTTTGCATGCTGCATCACATATTTGTGCAATTCAGCATTCATGGATCTTGCATCATTCATTAATCAATTCTACAGGAGGTAAGCTCCATGCTGTTGGAGAAGCTCGTTTCAGCTGGCATTGGGAATCGTCCAGTTATATTTGTTACTCATAGGTTGGTCTGATTTTGTCTTGGTTAGTTTATTTCACTTCATTTTCTATTCATGGTGGGCGTGGTGCTCAATTTTGATGGTGCAAGAGTCTCCTTTTTAGATTTCTTCTTTTTTTGCCCCATATTTCAAATGGTCCAATTTAAGTAAACAGTTTGAAGGTTTTTTTTTTGTTGCATCCTTATGACTGCACAAATTAAAATATAGAGTAATTTGTTTGGCCGCAATCTCGTTTAGTTCAAAGCACTTTCTAAAACTTCCTAGTTAAGAAGTCCACTCAGTGGAACCTTAATATCCTAGGCTAGGTGGATTCCAAATTTACAAGAGTGCTGCTATTAAAGTACCTCTTGGAGCTAGTTTGAATAGGATAAAAAAATTCTCACCAAGATACCAAGTATGAGATAAGATCTAAACAGGTTATGATCTGTCAAAATTACTAGGAGCTCCTTTTATTACCTGTATTATGGCCCCTTTAGTTAAAGCTTATAATTATGGATTGTGAGTGAGTAATAACCTACTATTAGGTCTAGTTTTAATTGAATAGTTCCACCTTTGCCATTTATAAATGTAATTTTATTTCATTTATCTTTAGTTTCAATTATGAAGATGGGGTGCTGTTGGAAATTAACCGTGATTGTATGGATTATTGGCTTAAAGTAGCAAGAGTTGTGAAATCTATTATCTTTGCCAAACTTTTAGAAAATGGATTAGTTAATCTTTAATATCATATAATGTAGTATAAAATATAGATAAATGATTCTATTCTTTTGTTTATCCCCCTTATATATCTACATAGAGCAGTGTTTTGGCCTAAAGAAGCTTGTTCTAACTTCTCTGTTTTTTGTGTGTGTGGGGATTGGCAGCATGGGAGGCCTTGTTGTCAAGCAGATGTTGTATCAAGCAAAAGCAGAGAATAAGGAGCATCTTGTCAATAACACAGTTGGTGTTGTATGTATTCTCTTTTCAAATAGATGATGAATCGTATGGCATTGATGCTAATATTCTGTACTGTATTTCTACCATTTCCAACTTACCTATTGATTCTTGAGTTTCAGGTATTCTACAGTTGTCCCCATTTTGGCAGCAAACTTGCAGATGTGCCCTGGCGTATGGGTCTTGTCTTTCGCCCTGCACCTAGTGTTAGTAACTTTATGCTTATAGCCCTCTTGCCCTTCCTTGTTACTGTTTATCTGTGTTCATAGCTCTTTTCTTTCATCCCTTGTTATTTCTCATAAGAACTTTAGATTCTTTTTGAAACATGAATATTAGGATTAATATTTTGTTGGTTCATTGTTTTATTCTGTTAAATATCCAGATAGGAGAGTTGAGAAGTGGGTCTCCAAGACTGGTGGATCTTAATGATTTTATCCGCCACCGTCATAAGAAAGGGATGCTTGAGGTGCTTAGTTTTTGTGAGGTATAATTTCATCGCCTATTTAAGATGCTCATAGGTTTCATTCATGACCTAAAAAGAGCTTCCAAGGGGGTTCAACTCACTTGGTTGACTATAGTGCTGAAATGAGCTAAATGATGTGTGCAGACGAAGGTTACCCCAATCGTCGAAGGTTATGGAGGTTGGGCATTTCGAATGGAAATTGTACCAATGGAGTCGGCATATCCTGGATTTGGTGAATTAGTTGTGAGTTAAATTGCATTACCTTGATTTTTTGCATCGGTTTCAACTAAATTCAATTGGTTGCATTATGGTGTTGTGCACTGCACTTGTTTCCATTTCTATAACTTCCCACCATGTTCTGTGTAATATGCCTATACCCTCGTTAGCTGCAAAAGTTGCATTGCATTAGAAGGTTAGTGTCATGATTCAAGAGTATGGCAAACATGCATTTGAATCATGCATTCAATAACATGAAATAGTTCTCATTTGTGTTACATCTTGATGCAGGTATTAGAGTCAACTGATCATATAAATTCTTGCAAGCCTCTGAACCGCACTGATCCTTCTTACAAAGAGACTTTAGAATTCATGCACAAACTGAAAGCACGTTACAATAGATGAATACAGGTGTACATAATTTTAGTGTTGAAGAATTGTCAGCATTTTTATCGTGGTCATAGTGGCAGCAGCAGCCTTGCGAGGTTTGTCTTCAATCGCAATTCCAGGCTTTCGGCCATTCTTCCAACTGCAATTGGTATACATACCCCATCACTCATACTTAATACTGGCTGTTAGAATTGCTCAAGAGCAGATCGGCATATTATGGTCTTCTGCTCCTGTGCATTTACATAGATTGACTTTTACTGATTCCTTTGTACAGTGCAAAATTTTAAGTTGACATAAGGTTTCAACATTTTTAACTTGGAACTTTCCACATTTGATTTATGTTGTAGCTTAGACAGGAATAAGGGTTTTTTTTTCCCCACAGGATGACTAGAATACTGAGTTTACCTTGTAAATGATGTACAAGCCACAGTTGTAAATGAAATTGCTAACATTGTAAGGAAAATATACCATTATCCCATTGTTCTTTATCCTTGTTTTAATTGGAATGGAACTTGATTTTTAATCTCAATATATTGAGTTATTCATTTCATGGGTATGGAGCAAGTGAGCAACTTTAAATCTCCAGGCTAGTTGTCTCATCTAATAGAGATGCTTACAATTTAATGAAAAATTTTCAAGTAAACAAATCCAATTCCATTCATCACTAAGGCTGTGTTTGAAAAGTTAGAAAATATTTTTTGGAATCATTTTTTAGAAAATAAGTTCATTTTCAGTGTTTTGATGTATTTTGGAAAATAATCTTTGTGTGTTTGAATCATTTTTTAAAAAATGAGTAGAATTGTATAATTATATATATTTTATTATTTTATTTAAATATTAAAATATTTACAATAATATTAAAAATAATATTTTTAATTAAAAAAAAGAAAAAGAAAAAAAAGACCACCGTTTCGGAAACCATGCGGGTTTCCGCAGTATGGTTTCTACCGGTGGCCTGTGAGAGGTGGAAAATGACTTCCGCCCAAATTGAGCTGAAGTCATTTTTAGCCATTTCAGCCTTATTTTCCCTAGTCAATGGAAATCATTTTTCGTCGAAAAACATCAGAAACCCGGAAAATAATTTTCGGAAATAATTTTCCGAACTTCCAAACACATCCTAAATAACAAGTCATACCATAACCCATAAAGAACATGCAAGAGCATTCCCACTAAGGTTTTTTCTTTCTTTTTTTTTTTTTTTTGAGAGAAGGTTTTTTCTTTCTTTTAAAGAACAATGATACCAAGGTTTTTAAATCTAGTACAAAGTTGGAGACTGAAAACTACGTCATTGTCCTCTACTATACTAGTAATATCCTAGAAAGCATTTATGTGCAAAAACATTGATACAAAGTGAAAGAGTGCAACGTAGAGGACCCTACAACTCGATTAGAATCAAATCCAGAAAGCACAGAAGAAGCACTGCTGCTTCAATTGCCATCTAAAGAATCAGCTACGACATTTGTACAAAATCAAAATCCTATATCACCTAGTTACTATGCCAGTCATTGATTAGCACAAAATAAAAATCCTATATCACCCAGTCATTGATTAGTTGCTCCATTCATCGTCTCTGAATCCGACTTTCCTGTCTGCTCTCCATTAACCGTCTCTAAATCTGATATTCCTGTCTGCTCTCCATTAACTGTCTCTGAATCTGATTTTCCTGTTTGCTCTTCATTAACCGTCGCTGAATCTGATTTTCCTGTCTGCTCTCCATTAACTGTCGCTGAATCTGAAACCGTCTCTGAATCTGATTTTCCTGTCTGCTCAATGACGAAGTGATCAACAACCCTAACTGTATTTACAGGATCCTGCTTTAGCGAAGCTGCTCTCCATTTGCTAGGAAACTTCCGTGTGAAGCTTGAATGCTGTGGCTGTTTTAGCTCCGAATCCCAGTAAGGGTCGAGCTTCCAATCTTTCGGGACCTGAATATTCAAAAAGATTTGCCAATCCAAGCCTCTTTCAGAAGGACATAATCCTATATATATATAGAAAGAGAGAGAGAGAGAGCATCAATGTTTTACCTTATCAACAGCGAGTGTGAAAACTTCAAGGTCACCTTTGCTGTTAAGGTGAAACCTTGTGAAAGACTTGTAGTTAGCAATGCGCAGAGATGAAAACGCCTCGTCAAAGTGTAAGTGAAGCCAATTAATGCAGACGTACAGGTAGCTTCCGAAAATCAAAGAAACCACGGGAGTTGAGAANGACCTAAGTCCGCACGACATGGACCGAAGTCCGAACGACATGGACTGCAGTCCGCACGACATGGACCGAAGTCCGCACGACATGGACCGAAGTCCGCAGTTAGAAGTCAATAGTCAATAGTCAATAGTCAGTAGTAACCAATAATCCATCATCACAACCATACTCCAACACCATCACAACCAACCAAGACATGGGTTCATCTCAAATATGAACACCAACCAACTCCCAGATCATGAATCAAAGAATCAATGGACCAAAAACACCAACAAGAGGAAACCGAAGACATGAATCAATACTCCAATCTAAGGCATCAAATGCTCAAAGAATAACATGAATAAGTACTCCAATAACATGGTAAAATACCCAACAAAACAATCCAACAATGACCTGAAACAAAGACCAACAACAGACAACAACAACAGAGAACTTGCTCACTGGAAATCAATTCCCAGGAGACATGCGGAACACTCTCACGGTGCTCACTCTCCCGCCAGTCTCCTCCGCAAGAAGGAGACGG